>OX376372.1:54124296-54184095 GCA_947369275.1 Nemotelus nigrinus
GGGGGTGGGTAGGGCGCCACTCGCTTCGAAAACTGAAAACGCGCCTTCTGTCCGTTACCCTGAAGCGAGAAGTGGGCTACGGATCACAGAATATTAACACCGAAACTAACACACCAATGATACCGAATTTACAATATCTATGTTTATTAACGCTATCTCACCACAATTCAATTGGAAAGTTCGGCGCTTTACCATTCATGGTAATCCAACTTACGCTCTACTATAATCATTCCCAAAACTCACAATTTCATATTCAAAATAAGGAAAAAAATTAACACTTCGACTAAACCACCTATCTGAATAATGAACTTATAAACTATCTGACCTTGTTTCTTCTGTGGACTGCCGGAATCAAAATTCTCCCACGCTGGGGCCCTTTAGTCGCCGATTCGCGTCTCCAATCGATATCTCGAGCTCGATCATAGAATTTCCTTCATTCGTACCTTCTGTTCTCGCCAATGTCGAATCCTTCACCCGATATATCTTCCAACTCTCGGTTTATAGTTGATTTGGATATTCCGACTCTCGACGTATAGATAATTCCCCTTTAGCTCCGTCTCGGCACCAGTATGATTCGAAAAAGAAGACCAAAAAGGAGAGTGTTATAGATTTTCATCGATCGCCTCCGCTCTAGGAACTTCCGTCCACTTACCCGGTCCAATTTCAAAGAGACCGATTTTTCGCTTCCCGGTGCCCAGGAAGATTTTTGGCGGCAGCGGGATTTTCGAACCCGTTGATCGAACTCAACAGAGTTCATTCTCCTCTAACCGGGTGTTGAATTTCCATTTCACCACAAGATCCACTTTTGGGAAATTTGATCTCACTCCGCATTCCGACTGTCATCTGACATCTCGTGACAGTTCTAGCTGACACCCGCCGCCTGACTTCTCGAGGATAGAAACAACGTAAGTAATTAGTGTGTTTTCGTTAAGAAATTAATGATATTCGATCATTCGCGTACGACATTATTATCCGCTGGTCGTTCCGTTGTGCCGGAATCATTTAAGAGAAATTCGTGCATATATTGGAAGTTCGTGCCATATGTATTTACCCTTTGCGTGTTGAATAAGAAAGTATCGTCGTCTTTGCCGCGTTCCGCTGGCCTTCTTTCCCGAGTTATGCTGAGTTCCCCCTTATGGTGGCCGTTTGTTTATCTGTCTGTGAATCCATTGAAACTGGTGCCCCTGCAGTGAGCGAAATTTGATAATCTTCGCCACCGCCGTCAGGTCTGCTCGTCGATCGCATGCATCGTCTCTATCTGGGGCGGCCGTCACAGATCAGTGGAAATTGGGTCAACTGTTGGCCCAGGTGCGGGTTCGCTGCTCTGTCGGGTATATGCGTTCTGGTGTCAGTCATGAGTTATACCGAGACAATTAGTTCGTGTGTTTAGTCGGCGGGCTATTGATATTTACCATGCTGCATGTCCGATGGTTGTGTTGTTGTTTCGTTGGCGTCGCCACATCAATGCGATGTTCGTTCGAGTCATGTGATTGTTGTCTTATTTTCTACTCTGTCTAATTTAATTCTAAAACTAACATAACGTAGTTTTTGATGATTCGTGCATCGTTGTTATTACTCAATCTCCATCGTTCTCTCCTTTAGAGGACGATGCAGATTATTTTTTTTTTTATATTATTATTGTATTAATTCGCAAACGACCGTGACAAGCTTATTGTAGTAATTGTTTTATATGTATGAACATATCTTGATACATTGCGCGATGGACATTCAATGTATGTATGGTAAAATGTGATTTTACGTCGTTGCATGGTATGAATGAATGATATAAAGATGTGATGGTGCTGGATTAAAATTATAGCTGATTTATTACGTGAAAGCTAATTCACATATGTTAAACGTATATGAATTAATATGTACATGATGAGTGACACACGCTTAAATTGAAAACAAGTTTATTTCTTAATATAAAACTATACATATAGAAAGGGTATGAAATTCATTTTATACGGATATGTCCGGCGGCGGAAGATTTCACTATACGGCGGCGGCGGCGATCTCCTTAATTCGTCTGGACCGTACCACGGTTCGTTGTGAACTCACGCCCGGTTCAGCGCTGCTCACCCACACACCCATTGTCGGCTTCATGTGTGTGTGACAGTTCGGCCGTTCCTGACTCGGAATCGTCCTCGATTACGTGTTCGATGTCGTTCAACTCTTCATCAATTTCTGGCGGACTGCAACACCAAGGGCGCATCTTTTCTGCCGAATAAACGGAACAAAAACGTCTGGACGAGATTTTCATACCTGGTACGTCTTCGGTAAGATATCGGTCTTTGCCCAAAATTCGCGTTACCACGTATGGTCCTTTGAATTTAGGCTCCAACTTGCGGCTTTCACCCGTTGAAGGTTCGTCATTTTCTATCAAAACCAAGTCGTTGACAGAATACTCCTTTGGTTCACTATGTTTTGCGTCGAAATGGGCCTTCCATCGTGATTTCTGCTGCATTAAATTTTCCAAGGCTTTCTTCCGTTTGGTATGAATGTCAATGCTTTCACCATCTGGTGATGGAACCACGGCTTCGTGTAATGCAGAGAGCAACTGGTTCTGCGTAGCATCTCGAAGTGTAAAGTCAAATATAATTTCGTTTGGGCTAAATCCAGTTGTTGAGTTCGTTTGGGAGTTTATGGCCCACTGTAAGGCTGGTAGATAAGTTTCCCAATCGTTGCTGTTTTCAACAGTTGCGGAAAGGTAAGACAAAACGGTTTGATTTGCCCGTTCTACCTGTCCGTTAGCACGCGGCGTTCGTACAGCAGTTTTAATGTGCTGAATATTGTAGTCACTGCAATATTCCGCGAATTTACGAGAGGTAAATGCTGTCCCTCTATCCGTGATGATACACTTTGGCAGTCCAAAGTAGCTAGTTAGCTCGATGAGAGTATTAAGAACCGGCTGTGTCGAGGTATTGCGCACAGCTTTAGCAACTATATATTTGCTAAAGGCGTCAGACATAGCGACAATGTAGGAATTCCCCTTTTTACTTCGTTTGAAAGGTCCAAGATGATCGATATGGAGGCGGTGAAATGGTATCGGCTCTAGATTCCCACAATGTAAGCGTGCTTCTGATGGTTTTCCGGTGTTTGATTTGTAATAACAGCAGTTGACACAAGAATCAATGAACTGCTTAACATATTTTCTCATTTTGGGGAACCAATAGTGTTGCTTAATGCGTTCTATAGTTTTTTCGAGCCCAAAATGCCCAAAATTATCATGACAGTGCTGAACAACTTGCCATCTAACAGCTTTTGGCCGTACCAATTTAGATCCTTCAGTAAATTTTCTATGAAGACGATGTTGCTTCAGTTCGTAGTCGGATTTAATTTGTTTTTCTGGGTCATCTTTCTTTTCTCCTTTTAGCACGGCGACAAGGTGACGTAACGTTTCATCCCGTAACAGCATCGTATATATCCAGTCATCGCTTCCAACGGAAATAGTAAAAACTAGTCCTGCAACTTCTGTTTCGCTTGATGGTAAGTCGGGAGATCGACTAAGTGCATCTACGTGAGCGAGACGTTTCCCTGATCTATGAATAATCTCTACATCGTATTCCATTAACCTTAGGAGCCATCTTGCGATTCGAGGCTTAGGCTCTGACTTAGCCTATGCATGTGCGACGGCTGAACAATCGGTCACCACTCTAACCGGTTTGCCCAGAATATAGACGCGAAAACGGTCCAAGGTGTCCACAACTGCTAACAACTCCAATTGATATCGACTCTCTGTATTTGAGCAGTGTCGACTAAAATAAAATACCGGTTTCCAGTTTTTCCCATCATATGACTGCAGTAATACACCTGCGATGCCAACCGTGCTAGCATCGGTGTGGATTTCATGTTGGGCCTTAAAATCGAACAATGCTAATACTGGTTTATCACATAATCGGTGTTTAAGGTCCTCAAAAGATTTCTGTTGTTCTTCTTTCCATGTGAAATCATTTTGCTTCGACTTTTGAAGCAGCTGGGTAATAGGCTTTGCGATAAGTGAGTAATCCTGAATACATTTTCGAAAAAATCCCGTGAGGCCTAAAAATCTCCTAACCTCAGTTATGTTCGTTGGAGGTTTAAAATTTTCGATTGTAGAAAGTTTTTCCTGACCTGGTCGGATACCTTCTTGGTTTATTACATGTCCCAAGTAGTTTATTTCCTTAGCCAAAAATTTGCATTTATCCAACCGTATCGTCAAATCATGTTTTAGTATGAGCTCGAAAAAATTTTGTAATGATCGTAGACCACTTTCAACGTTTTTGCTTGGCAAAACAATATCATCTAGATATACAACCGCTTCACCAGGGTCCATTTGGTCCACTATCTTGTTCATGAGGCTCTGGAACATTCCAGGTGCGTTAACTAACCCAAAAGGCATTCGGTTATACTCATAATGGCCTTTGTGAGTGACGAAAGCTGTATATTTTTTTTTAACTTTCTTCAACTTGGATCTGATGATAGCCCATCCTCAAATCTAAAGTGGTGAAGAATGTATTTCCGGAAAGTTTTACGAACTGTTCTTCGAGATTCGGCATTGGAAACGGTTGCTTAACTGTAATTTTGTTAAGTTGACGGTAGTCGACGCATAATCTGCTCTCTCAATTTTTCTTCTCGATGAGTACTATTGGTGATGCATATGCAGAGTCAGATGGACGTATTATATCTGCACTTAAAAGTACAGAAACAATGCTATCTACGATTTCTCGTTTGGCGAAGGGAATACGGTATGGTTTCATTACGATCGGTTTGTCAGTCGTAAGCTTGATATTCAATTTTGCTGTTGAACATTTTCCCAATTCGTAGATATTGGATGCAATTCTGGTTCTATAATTTACGAGTAACGATTTCAATTTGTGCCGCTCGACTTCCGTTAATGAAGAATCATGATTAAGTTCATGACATTCCTCAAGCCAACATGTGTCATCTTTAATAACGAGGCAGTTTCCTTTGCGGCATAAAATGTCCCGACCTAACAAAATATATTAGTCCAATTCATTGTCCGGAACCAACAATGCCAGTGTGTCATACATCTGCTCATCAATTTTCACCGTAATTTTGACGGCCTCAGTGCATTCATAGCTTCCTCCTCCGAAACCGTTCAGGATAATATGGCATGGACTTACGTTTGTCGTAGGCCAAGGATTTTCTTATGAGGGAACGACTACTTCCCGAATCAACAAATGCCTTCATTTCTTGATTGTTGACCACGACCATTTTCGTGATCTGGTTTTCCTTAACGTCAACCGCAGTCGAATACTCTGCACACACTTGAATTTTAGCTTTCGCTTGCTGTGTTTTCCTCTCTGGACACTCATTTGTACGATGTGTTGTTCTGAGGCAATTCTCGCATCTGTCACGGCGTTGCGGATGTGGACAGCGAATAGCAATATGGTCATGATTAAAACAGTTGTAGCACAAGGTTGCTCTATCTCCTTTTTCTCGGTTTGAATTTGAGCCGTTCGTTGATACCAATCGATGGTTATTTTTGGTCTCAGGATTTAATAATCTCAAGTGCTGTTTACTTGAGTTTGGTGTTTTTGGAGGGTAATTCGCGACATATCGCCGAATCGAAGCAAGCAACTCATTGCAGTGACTGCAGTTAACAGTGAAAGAAATTTGAATAAAGTCGGCATCATTACTTCCACGTATCACGTATTTAATGATTGCAGACTCCGATTGTACTGGCTTTCAGGTAGGGCTGACGGTGCGGAGAATGGTACATGCGAACATGTGTATGGCGTCGGTATGGGACTGGCAGGGCCTTGTGTAACATTTGGTGCAAACACGTTTGGACATGTGGCTGTCGTCATAAGCGTTGGTGCAGAAGACAACACATGTGCATTTCCAGGCGCACCAAAATCAATTCCGTTATGAGAAAATTCACTTACCGATGCGTTTGTAAAAACAGGTCCACGAGCTTGTGGCAATGTACCGGCTACTGGTCGTACATTCTTTTGCGAGGATTTCACTATAGGTGTCGACGCACCTTGGGGCGTATTAGCATTTCCATATAAATTTGAAACCTGCAAACACTTAATTGTTTGCATCTAGCTCTGCTATTCTTTGAGCTAGCGATTCTTCGCGATTACCGGACTGTATGCGATTCGTTTCATGATCCGTCAAACGTTTTATCAAGTCCTCTCTATTTCCCGACGCCACTATTCCACGAGACCGGCACTCTCCTTGCAATGTTTTCAGTTTTTTTAATTGAAATTTCTCCATACTATACGGCACTGAACACGCACAATTCTCTACACTTTGCAAAAGGTTCACAATCCCACTTCTGAATATTGACACACGCTTTAATTTAAAACAAGTTTATTTCTTAATATAAAACTGTACATATAGAAAGTGTATGAAAAGCATTTTATACGGATATGTTCGGCGGCGGAAGATTTCATAATACAGCGGCGGCGGCGATCTCCTTAATCCGTCTGGACTGTACCACGGTTCGTTGTGAACTGACACCCGGTTCAGCGCTGCTCACCCACACACGCATTGTCGGCTTCATGAGTGTGTGACAAATGTTTTGTAATAGCCCGTCCAGACTACAGATACTTAAGTATCCGGATACATAAGTATTGTCCACACTGCAGCGATACATTTTACCCTTGCCATGAAAATCAATGAAAAGTATGCGCTAATTGTACATATGTCGCTGCAGTGTGGACAATACTTATGTATCCGGATACTTAAGTATCTGTAGTCTGGACGGGCTATAAGAGTAAAATGGATGTTCTTCTTTGCATAGCAGACAAGTGGCTAATGAAATTGACGACTGGGAAGCACGTGATTGCCTTTTGTACGTTTGCTTCTGATTGTTCGCGGTCCCTAGAGCTTCCAACGACTGAAAACGAGTTTCACAAAAGGCCAGAAATGAATCTATGGTCTGTAATTTCTTGAGATGTGTTGAGATGATTTCTGTTCATACAGGAGATGTGTGATGCTGTCCAATTTTTTCACCAAAATGTTTAACAAAATAGGGTCCTAGGTAGAGACTGAGACGCCCAGATTCTCCAGCCCTCGCCCCTGTGTTGTGTCATGAAGCTGTTTTATGGCGGCCGAAGAGATTTCTGAGCAGTGGGATGGTTGTGAGAGGAGCTTATTAATTAGTGTTGCGACCAAGAGCCTTTTGTTTTCGTACCGGTCATGCAATGTTTTTCATGCCGTACGATAATTCTCATTAGATAAAGCTAAGTGCTTCACAAGCTTTTCCGTTTCTCCCGACAAGTTCGTTTTCAAATACCACATCTTTTGACAGTCGGCAATGTCTTGCTGATGATCGAGTTGATCGAACAGATCGGCAAACTGGCGCCAGTGTGCTCGTTAATTTGGACGACAGTTTGATGGTTAATTCGCGGACACTATTCTCGAGGTCAAGGTATACATCAAATTTGTATCCCAATGCACTGGAGTTGTTAGAGTTTTCCCAAATTGATGCATTCAAAGTAGTTACTTGTAACCACAGCTCACGAATTTCACTTCTAGTAATCTCGTAAAAGTCCAAGCACTGGTTTTCAATATCGAGGCAGACAGAAGATAATAATCGCTTCAGGGATTGAATGATTGCCCCTTGACGTCGAGTATTCCGCTGAACTTCGCCGTGGGCTTCTGTCTTGGCCACGGAGGCCAATGGTTTAGGCTCATCTAATGCACTATTTTCTTCTAGGAAAATGTTGTGATATTTTTCCCAGAGCTGCTTTATCTCATGAAAGTAGTTTTTCTTCATGTATTCGTGATCCGCAGGTAAACCTAAGGCCACGAGCTCCAGATGTCCGTCTTCAAACTCGTTCCACGTAGATTCAAGTTTCTGAAGTCGGATCTCGTAATATCGTCTTTTCGTCTTGCTGTCCTTCTTGTCCTTTTTGAAATTTGTAATTATGCGTTGGATCTCCTTTCCGAGATCCGTCTGACTGCTGTTTTTTCGTGACGTGGATCACGTCGGGGTCACCAATGTTCAATCTCTGATTCTTTTACTAATTACTAAGGCTATGCACCTTCGCTTCAAATTATATTGTTTAGCGTTTCGCTAACCAACCCGGGATTGACTATCGTCGCTTTCAGATGTTAGCATTCAGCTAACCGATCAAGGATGTGACTGAAAAAACTCCCTGATTTGCACTGATATTAATGGTGTTGCTAAGGCACTGTACCTTCGCTTTCAAATGTATCGTTTAGCATTCAGCTAACCGACCATCTGCCTATGATCAAAATTCGATTCCGACTGAACTCCATTTTATTTCGTCAACAAAACTTATAATCAGATATAAAAATTAAAACGTCCGATAAACTCTGCGTGATCCCAAATATATTAGGATCAGAGTACTATACACATTATTCGTTTCGGTGCTTACTTTTGTCAAACATTTAGGGGTAGTTGTCGATAAGAGAGTCTAGTAGATTTTTGGGAAAAGCCTTCGCAAATGATTTATGATTTCTACTATTAATCAATTTACATAATCTAATTTATTCATATACGAAAGGTTTAGTTAGATTAGTCTAAGATTTACACATGAAGTCTTCAAAAATAAGTTTTCGCATCTGAAATACCATCGTAATCTATTTTACATCTTTTAATAGGTTACCCAACATTACTGCACACATCGTTTAATTTTTTTTGAAAATATGCATCGTTTCCTCTATATGATTTTAATGTTAGTAGTAAATTACTGACTCACTGTTTACAATAATTAATATCTGAACTTCGCGATAGTAAAATATTAAATAGAACACCTGTTTGTTGATACATAAGGTTGAAAGTTTTAAGCAAAAATAAAAACGAAAAGTCCAATAAAATATGCATGAAGCCCACAGACTCTTTAATCGTTTCATTATCTTGGACAAAGGCTTCATCCTTTAAAAATGTTTCCAAGACTTCCAGCAACTTATTTGTACTATTTGAAAGAACTTAAATTATTCGAGACTTATAGTTCCATCGTGTATTGCTGCAATTAGGTAGCCGCCTACCAAAAACGTTGTCAAGTACACTAGTTCGTTACGTCGAGTTGGAAAAAAATGCTATATATATATATATATAAAATCCATTCTTTTATTTTGCAAGTCCCCGATATCACAAAAGCGCCATCATAGATTTGTCCCACTAGTTTGCTGGCGATATCGAAATACTTAAATGTTTTAGTTTGTAATTTATAAAGATCTCCAGCTTTTTTTGCCTTCACTCACATTAAAAAAAACCATGAATCTCTCTACTGTAATGCCTTGTTATGTAACGTATCGAAAAATCACTGATAGTTGGGACAAAACCTTGGTGTCAGTGGACTCATCGATTTGCCAGAAATAACAAGGAGCGTTATGAATCTTAGCAAATATAAAGCTTTTTTAATATAGTTCATATACTAATGATGAGATCGTTTGGAATAGTTTTAAAAGTACCACCGAAAACGCAAGACTCATCCAGGGAAAGCTTAAATTATGTAAGTGTTTAGTGCTTTGCTTATATTAACGTTCTCTGTGCCGTCTTCACTTTGCTATTTTATTTCCTACGCATGCATGATACAAGCAAGCCCCAAGCCAAAAGCAAACCCCAAGTCCCAAACCGGCGTCTACATCTCATTGAATGAAAAAAAACAGATACTTTCAGAATGCAGCTGAGCTCAGACCTCCACATAATTTTTGTCACCGTAGTAAGAAACCCTGATTATATTTGGTCTTTCTAACGCCATCTTCAAGAGTTGTTGTTGAAGAATTTGGAAAACCTGTTAGCACAGTTTATAGACTAAATTTATACTAGCTGATTTATTTCCATTTTATAATAGAGCTGTCTTTTTGAAATGAAAGATGAGAGGTGCATTTGTCTTCTTGGAATTTTTACACTTTGCATTTTACACCCAGGATCTGAAACTAACCTTTGTTTCAAAGTTATCCTGAAAAGACAACAAGCACTTCATACTTAAAATCCTGAACTTAATGTTCTTTCGGGATATACATCAAAAACAATCATGCAATAGACAAATTCCCATACCTGTTCGCTAATTTTTCACATCAGAAAAATTTACATCTTTTGGATACATGCAGATGTACATAGATTTTTCTTCCGCCACAGTATTCTTTTGATTTTCAGTACAACATTAAATTTTTTCATTTTTCACAAATAAACTCCCATTAATAAAACCTACTATGATCTAAATAAGCTCATTTATAGTTTGTCACCGTTACTACTTTAGATCGCGTCACAACCCTTTATCCCCGACCGGGATGCAAGGGCGGCAGTTTCGGGCGGCTTTCGCTCTCGTGGAAAAAGGTCGTTGGTGGGCGCCACTCGCTTCGAATCCGAAAACTGCCTCACGGCCGTCGCCCTGAAGCGAGAAAGGAGCGACGGGTTTCGTTTCTATGTTCAAAAACCGACAAAATAGGACCACCAGAATGGTCAACCCGATATAAGCTATACCACCGTAATAAACTTCCACATCTGACACTGTTTCGTTCTTTTCTTCTCTTCACCAATCTTGACTTGAGTAATCGCGATAATTTTGATTACAATTTGTACATTCCACTTTATTGCGCTTAGCTATGATGATAATCTTTCTCCGTACTTAAATCTAAATTTACTACTAAATATTTTAGTGTGCACACTACCTGAGATGATGCGTTACTTGACGGCTCGTTGTCGATCTCGTTGGGGGCCCCGTTCGAAGTCTCCTCTGCTTACATGTAGATTTTCTTTTTACTGTAGATCGCTGCGCGTTTTCCCAAGTTCTCAACGAACACCACTCGACCAGCGGAAAAATTCCAACGTACGATAGTCCTCCGGCGCTCGACTCACAAATTTTCGCCCGTCTGCAACGTCGTCGAATGTATTCCAAAATTTCTCGAAGTTGATGATGATCAAGTTCGCCAGAAAAGAACAATAAATTTTGTTAAAAATGCGGCTAATACTCCTCGCCAGACATCCGACCACTCACCAGGTTCGTAAAGAAAGAGACTCTTTTCCACTGATCCAGCGCGCAGGAAAATTTTGTTGGCGGCAGCGGGATTTTTCAACCGCCGTTGGATGCGCTCACCCGATTCAAATTTCATTCAACTGAGTGTTGGATCCCATTCCCACCACACGATCCACATTTGGGACACTTCGATTTCACCTCTTGATTTTCCACCATCTCATCTGTCGATCAACTGTAGCGATATTGTAGATGGGAATGGCCTTAGCACAACTTAGACCCAGACCGAAGTCCAGAACCAAGAGTGCTAAGGTCTAGAAAGTGGAATGACCAAGCCATTCAAGAGGCAAAAAAAAAAAAAAAGAATTGCCCCGAGAGCAGGGTGCCCTGGAAATGGCCGTGAAGGCCCCTCGTCCGCAATAGCGGAGCACCCTTTAGCCAACCCCGACGGATGCTGGGGTGCCGCTTTGCTAGCTCGCTGCGGCTGGGGTGGGTTCATAACAAAATGGGGATGGTTTGCTCTCTAGAAACGGGATGCTACGTAATATTCATCCGTCATGAATTCGTAGCCGCAAACTGGTATATAAAATACCCAGGGACAAAAGGGGGCATAGTTCCGTAAAGGAAACCACCCAGGCTCTGCAACATGGGCTGACTAAGCAGACCCAGTGCTCGTGGCAAAACACGGAGCCAATAAAATTGAAAATCTAAAAACGGGAAAGGAAAAAGGTTACCTCTCTTTTCCAAGGAACCCGGGTGAGGCAGACAGCCCCGGGCCCCCGATGGTAGTGGAGCCCTGACCCCGATGGTCTGGGGTCATCCACCCTCTGATACTGGCCATCAAAATTCAAAAATCCAAAATCTAACAAAAATACTGAAACTACTTGTATGAATGGCCAGTATCCCTCCCTTTTACTAGAAGCTGAAAAACTGCCGAAAAATCACGAATTATTTATCATTTAATCATAGGCCAGCCAGGCCAGGCGCAGACCCTGAAAGAGAAAAAGAACTCCTAGGGCTTTCGCCCAATAAGAAGGCCGAAGGTTTAGGTTAATGCAAATTCATTATCATTTCATTTCAATGTGCAACGAAATTCTACTCCTATTATTAGTACATTGAAACCCAAACTAGTTACAATCAATGTTTAAGAGAATATTTTGGTCACTTATCTTACATATACTTTCAAGTATATGGAATGTTCTTACATTACAGATACTCAGAGATAATCATGAGTCTATATAACTTTTGAACATTAAACTAACTCAATATATACCTTTACAACTTAACTAGTGCATACTTTAAGACTCGCAATTTCCGTTTAATTCAGTCGGCAGACCTTTCAGCATTTTATGATACTGTAACTTATATTTTCAGCCCCCAATTAAATAAAATATTTATAGTTTGTTTCTGGATTTGGTTTTTTGGATTAGTTTTTTTTTTTGTTATTTTGTTTATAATACATCTAAACATTTGAGCTGATTGGGCTAGGGGATAGATGGTACCAACTTTCCTTCACCTTTAGGTCGCTAACGGGAATGACGAGCATAGTTTGATATTCTACCTTTACGTAATTTGCTTACTTTTTTTTTTGTTTTGTTATAAATCTTTCAAAAATTTTTTGTTTCTCGTGTTTTTTTTTTTTTTTCTTTCGTTTGCACTAAACTTGTTTGATTTTAGCGAAATCCTAACAGTAGTTCAAGTAGGTATAGCTTATACATTCATAAGAGAAAGAAAACAAAAGTATCATTCACATGTAAGAGCTTTTCTGTGCTATTTCCCAAAATTAGTTGTCTATATGTTGTCATAATTGTCAATGATAATTAAAATAACTGACAATTACAAGAACGGAAAACGTTCTCCGAAACAAACAGCGGCCGTCATTTTTATACTCATCCAAAATACATCAAATACCCGTGGGCGCTCTCAGCTAGTTAAATTGCGTGAACCTCTAATTCAAGTTTTTCTTTCTCTTTTTCTTCTTTTTTTTTCTAAAATTAGTATCATCCAATTCAAATTTAGAAAATATGCTTATTATAATATGAGAATAGAACGCTAATATAGGCGTAGCACATCACTGCAAATAAACAATTTATAAAAATGAAAGCCTGCAAAGTGTATTAGCTGCTATATGCGAAAATCAATCTAAAACTAAGAACACCGGTCTTAAGGTCTGAACTTACTAACTGAACTGATAGCGAATTGTAAGTTGTGAGTTGTAACAAAACTTCAAATACCTTCTTCGAAAAAAATAAACTCACGCCTGTTGACCTGGATTAGACGATCTTCCCGATCTGATTGAACTGGAATGGAAGCCTCGCACGTGTCATGAATTAGTTGCTGTTGGTCGAAACACGCTGCACCCTAGCCGTTGCTGTTGTCATAGGATCGAACATTTCAATTTCGAGAACATTAGAAGGAACCGCATATCCGTCGTCCAAGATTCGCCGGGTAACCTAAAAAAAAAACACCCTCCATGAAACTTCTCGATTGGCTTTCATGTTCGCTCACCGCCCGATTTGATCAATTTACTACAATGCGACTTTTGCACTATCTTGGCTACTGCCGCACTTGATCAAACTCAAAAATATTTCCAAAATGTCTGTAACGCAGATAAAAATTAATGCGCATGCTGAACACTAAAATGACAGTTTCGGATCTTTTGTCGCTTTCACTAAACTTCAATGTTCGAAGGACGGACACATGGTCTAGACCCGACACATCTGGGAGCCCGACAGCATTTTTCTTCAATTCCAACGTTTGCACACTTTTACTGTATCCTCGTCTGACGGTTCGTCTTCCAATCAGATTAAACACTTTTCATTAGTTTTGCTTGCTACGACTGACCGAATTACAGGGACTTCACATGAATCGGTAAGTTTTAATGACTGAGTATCAGATCCTAACAGAACATGCGGTCCACGATCATTCCAGGCTGTCGTGTTCGCACAGCCTTCCGACACATTGAAATGCAAAAAAAACTACTTTTGTTTGTCATTACACTGCACGCACACCTTTTGGATTGGATTTGTGTTCCCGGCATTTTCCTAGCACTTGCGCGAGGACAGAAAGTAATTTAGCAAAACACGAGGGAACAATCTTTTTGCGGGGCACATGTAATATTAGTCACAATCATCACAGGTTGCGGGGTATGGGGAGAGAGTGGTACCACACAATTTTTTCACGTCCACGGATTCGACAAAAATTGGGCAAAACTTCACGGGCGGTACTGGTTGTTTTCACTTCAAAGGGTTTTCTGCACAAATCTTATGTGTATGTATTCAGTCCACCACGCGGTAAACCGGGCAAATTGACATTTTAATTCAGGCGGCTCACTCCGGTCGGATATAGTTTCGACACTTGATCAAATGCTCAAGACATTAATTTGCTACAATTTACTTTAGAAACTCAAAGAATCACGCTCAGTTGGAACGAAGATGAAATTTTCAGACTTCCATGAAACATTCAAATCACTAATAAGAGCCGGTAGTGCTACTTCAGGCGGACGTAAGTGTCGATCTCGCCCTGCTCGCCTTCGCCCATCCGCCACGGCCACGTTATTCAAACCGACTGCCTGTCGATGCGCCTCAACAAAGACTGTCCCGAGCCCACCGCTGCAAGCTCCAGTCTCGCAATTTTACACAAACAAATTACCGTTAATACGGTAAATTCGTTTGTGAAATTGAAATTTTAATGCGACATCGCTTGTATTTCGATTTCTCGAAAACAAGGTGCCGTAAGAGGTCATATTGTAGAGGACTTCTGATACATTACGTATCAGAAGTCGTTTGCCGTGAATTTTAGAAAAATTCAAATGGGCAAATGCTACACAACTGTCATCTGTCCCTGACGACGTCCAAAACAACATTGGAAAGATCAGTTTGTTTATAGTGCGGTCGTGAAATTAGTGAGGATGAACGGCGACGGCTCGTCGAGCACTATATTATTCCACGCACTGCATCATTGTAGAGGTAAGTCTGCTATGAAGTTCGCAATGCCTTCTTTTCGTTTGCCATGGAAAATATATGCGTTATCTCTGCTCCGTGCATCCCATACATTGGTGACAACTCTGTGTCTTGCGGGGATATTCAAATGTAGTTTCGAGATCTGCTTACAGCTCCACTCAGTTCAAAGCCGTCAGCCACAATCGGTAGGGTAACGGCCGAGACGGCGTTCGAGTGTTGATATCGCCTTTTATCGGTTGTATCTCCGGCACGTATATGATGTCCGTCCAATCGTATCTCGGTAAAATATTGACCCCGGTCGGGAGATGCCGTCATCCGTGAACTGATTGGTACGCTGCACTGCCGTGCATTCCATGCGTCAAACTGCGACGTATTCCCACGTCTCCACTATTCGGTTCGCGCGATTGATGTCCAGATGCTTCATATAGTTTGCGGCGTCGATTCTTAGTTGCTATGTTAAATTAACTTACTAATCTATTGCTATTACTAATCTATCCTGATGCTTTATATTGTTTGTGACGTTTATTCTTATTTGCTATGATAAACTAACTTACTAATCTATTGAGACAATGTTTATGTTTTTCTTATATCTTCCTTTCTTTTTCCGTTTCGGTTGTGAAAGTCAGTTTTATGTAAGTAACACGAAAGGTACTTGCGAAATATACGACGCGGACCGTGACAAGTTTATAATTTGACAAAAACCACAGACAATTTTTCATGCAGTTTGTATTCCATCACAATTTAATGCATTCATTCATAAACCGAACTCTCCCGGTGAGGCACGCACAAGCAGAGAGCTGAGAGAGACAAGCGCGCGACATGATCTTGTAGTTCTTTGATTCATGCTACGCATGTAAGCGCATGATGATTGGGCCGCCCAATGTGCAACATAGATTTGGACGCGATTGCATACGTCAATTTTTCGTAGATCAAGAGCCGGCCCAATATACAAATTCAATTTTGTTGCAATTGAAAGTGCCAATGCTCATAGATCGCAGCTTGGACTGGTAACAACGCATAGTGGGCCAGTGATGCTTGGGCCCACCAAGCCTCATTGATGAACAGAAATCAATAAACACACAAAAAAGTACTTATACCTTCGCTTATACTTATGTTTGTAGCATAATGTAGATGATCAAGAAGACAATATCACATCACGCGCATGTCAATATCCTTTTGTGACGTAATCTGCGCCCAACACGCCCATATACCGTGCCAAAACGACCTGTTTTGTAGGTGAATGAGGAGTATTGTTTTTTGGTTACATTCGACTAAAGACTTGTTAATTAGTTATGGTATTTTAAAAGTTCAGCATATAAATTGAGCTGATTTTCATACTTCTCAAAATCAGTTGGATGAAATATTAAAAAAAAGGGGGTGTGTGCAGTAAAAGAGTGTGTTAGCCGCGCTGACAATAAGAATCGAGGGATTATATTTCATAGCTTTCCAAAGGGTGGCTATGTTGGTAGTGAGTTGATTCGATTTTGTGGTCGCAGTGCAAACGAAAACACGTGAAATTTAAAGATCTGCAGCATTCATTTTGAATTTGAGTTAGGTAAGTAAATATCAATGTATTTTACACATCTTGTGATGCATGTAGTTTTTCTTTTCAGATTTTTCTTAGTCTACCGCTCTCTGCTACGTAACGTAAACTGCACGGGGCTGGACTTGCGCAGAACATGATGAGTCTCAAACTTCCATTGTCGTGATCTTTAGTATTTCGTTCATGGTAGATGATGTAGAAAAATTGTGTATGGGACTGAGAAGTGGAATATACATTTATGTGTACAAGATGCAGGTATATATTATATCGTATAGTTTATGCTTGTAGCTTATTGTAGTAATTGTTTTATATGTATGAGCATATGTTGATACATTGCGCGATGGACATTCAATGTATGTATGGCACTATGTGATTTTACGTCATTGCATGGTATGAATGAATCATATAAAGATGTGATGGTGCTGGATTAAAATTATAGCTGATTTATTACGTGGAAGCTAATTCACTTATGTTAAACGTAAATGAATTAATATGTACATGATGAGTCAAATTTTTATTTAAAATTATTATTAATGTGTTTTAGAGGGCCGCCACTGGCAGCCAATTTCTGATTCCAAGTTCATATGCATGAAAGTCGTGAAAATTGGGATTTGCTAAAAACTGGCTCAATGGTAGGCGTTAGTCCTCTCATTAGTTTTCATTTATCCTGCTCGATGTAATTCAAAATGTATTGATAAGCTACTCAAGAATATTTGCTATCGTAGCGAATAACAGCGTGATATTTGTTGTTTCGCATATCTGCTCAATTTTATGTGACTAAAGTAGTATATGATGTTGAGCAAATGAGTTCATATAAGAAAATATGTATTACTGGCGTATACAAATTAAGGAAGTTTAATGAGTTGATTTGGAATTATGTTTTGTCAACATCCGTGCGTGTGTTCAAATAAATGAATGCATCGATGACAATAGAGTAAAATATCTTTATTGTTTGATGGGTTTCATGAACTTTTTGTACGTATGTACGTATGTACGTATTTTTGAATGCATGAATGCGTGGATGAAAATATGGTTTTTGTAGATTTCGCACATGCGACTTCCTTGAATTAAAGAATGTAAGTAATTGAAGGTTTATTGAGGGGAAAATAAATAGATATTTCCATAGCGCGATGTAATTATATAATTATAATAGTACAATTAGCTCCGATGCTCCAGAAATTACTTCAAATTCATGGATTTGGAGTGATTTTGACCACAATGTTCAAAATTTTATTGGGGCAACAGATACCAAACAAGCTAGGTGGCTGAAGTGAAAAAATATTTGTAAGAGTCTATTCTTATGAGAACGGCAGACCCTCTTAAATGGTGGGTAGACGAAAAAACTAATTATTCCACTTTTGCGTAAATTGGCAATAAAGAGATTATACATTTTTGCAACTTCTGCGCTCTGCACTCACCACGTTACCTGTAAGAATAATATAGTTATCCTTTGCTAGGATTTCTACCTTTATTTTCACCAATCGCTAATATTTTTCTTCATTCTGCACTTCATTAAGTTAAATTGCAATATTTGCAATATCAACGACTTAACAGATCGAACAGATCGAAGATGTAACCTCAGTGGCGAAAAGTGAAACAAATAGTTTTCGGGAACTATAATTGATAAAAAACGGAATATTTTATACCGATAGTTCTTTACCATCTAAGCTAACCTATCAAAGTTTCATGTTCTAAAGTATGATTGATTAAATTTACATTTTTATTGGACTGTTAAATTATGTATGCATATTTTAATAAATAAAAAGAAATAATAAATATAACTGAAATATGTAATAAAACTGTTTTTTAACTAATATTGTTATTGATCATTTATTACCTGTTGGCAATATTTTGCAACCTCCGTAGCTATAAAATGAAGAAAAAAATCGGTATTTAACGCCAACTCTGTATTATTTGTAAGAATAGTAAAACACCATCCTTCATTATGATTTCTACCTCACTACTACCACTACCTATACACCACGTCGAGGCAGGCTGAGGGGGCAACGTTTTTTCATTTAATCCCTTACGTAATAAGTCAAATTTTGTCAATGAATTTAAAGCACCCGTCTGAGCACAAAGAGAAACACCAGACTTTGATTCAACATAAGATTTTATTTCTTTCAAACGCGTTTTATTATATGAGATTTTTTTGGACCTAAAGTGAATTCTATTTTGGGTAAGGAAATATCGGCCTAAGATTAATGTGTGTGACATGCTGCAGTTGTTTATTACATGTAGTTTGACAATCGTGGCTTTCTTGCGATGTATAATCGTTGATTCGACGGTCCCACAAATCCCAATGCGACTTCTCCCTAATCATCGGTATGACGGCTTCTCTTCCTTAAGTAATACGTTTTTTCGTAAGATTTCTCGCTTCACAAAACTAATTGGGCTGCCGGTGTCAAATAAGGAAAGACAGGTAATCAGTCTATGGGTTTCCCCGTGCTCAGACGTAATATTAAACATGACACTTACCAGGTTCGAAACATCCAATCGACTGCTGTAATCACCATAATCCTCGTCGGGCATCACGCAGAAGGACTCATTGGGTGTTGATACATTTGACTGACGGGGCTTCACGGCGGCAGGGTTTGGCGAAAGTGTCTTCCTCGGGTTCGGGCAGTTATGGCGATCGTGTCCCACTTCCCAAAACTTGAAGCAGCTTCCTATGGGACGTTTGTCATACGGGCATCTTGATTGGTAATGCCCCATCAACGAACAGTTAAAACACCGAATTTCGACCTCATCGCTCACTTGTTTTCTTGAGGCTGACGTAGGGGCAGACTGCAGGGTAGAAGTCCTAATAAGGGCAGCGGGCAAAATTTGACGGTTACTGTTTTGCTGAAATACGTTCATAGAATTTGATGAGCGTGCGATGTTCCACTGTGGTCGAGCAGTATTTGGAATAATGCGAGTAGTACGAATGTGTTGCTCGATCAGATTTCCATATCGGTGAGCTCTCCGTTTTAGCTCTTCCAGAGAGCTACTTCCCAATAGGGGCGTCGAATTGAATCCACTTTTCCTTAGAATCTCAGTTATTATGTCGATTATTTCTTCTTCGCTGACATTACCTGTTTTGGCCGCGTTTTGTACTCTCAGGATGAAGCCATGTAGTGGTTCATCTGCATAATTCCATCTCATGGTTCTCAACTGCCTGAAAGTCTCTTCAATTGAAGTGGTCATTTCAAATTCGCGAATCAGCTTGCTCTTCAGTGCGCCGTACGTTTTGGCATGAGACAATCTCGAGTATTGCCTCTCTGAACCGGTCAATGATTTTTTTTAAATAGTTTAGCTTTTTATACTCATCAATCTCGACCAAATCGAGCGTCTCTTCGAAATCGGTGAAAAAGAAGCGAACAGGCTGCTGGTCACTTTCACCGGAGAATACAGGCAACGCCGACTGAATATCCATATATTCAATCCTCGGCGCAACAGCTGTTCTTCTGTTTTCTTCCTTTTCATACCCAACAAAATTTAGCTGATCTTCCTTCTTGTTTTTTCGGAATGGCTCCTGTCTTCTTTTCAGGAATGGCCTCAGTGGATAAAGGAGCAGCATTCTTTTCCTTAACGTTGGCGGCAGCATTCAAGACAGCAGTATCGTCATCGGGTTTAATAGCGAAAACAAGTTTGACAGGATCGGCAACAGCAGGAATGGCGGCAGAGTCAGCAACAGCATCAGCAGCGGCGGCGGGGTTATCAATTACAGCAGCGGTATCAGTGGCAACAGCAGCAACGGTGGCAGTATCGGTGGCGGCAGGAGTGGCGACAGTAGTGGCGGCAGGAGTGGCGACAGTAGTGGCGGCAGTGGCGGCGACAGCAGCGGTGGCGGCAGCAATGGCGGCGGTGGCGTTAGCGGCTATGACAGCACTGATAGCAGCTTCGATTGCAGCAGTTATGGTGGCAGTATTTACAGCACTAATACCACATGGGATATCCGGAACAACAGTAACACTTTCACTCAGCGCACTATTAACATCAGTATCGTCACTTACGGCGTCCGCATTTGTAGCTTCTCCAACGGCCATCTTTGCTTTTTGCCTAGCGGCATTTTCCCCTTTCATTTCAAGTACTCGTTTCTGCAACAATGCCAATTCGTGCCTTTGCTTTAAAAGGCGTGTGCGACGTTCCATCGCCGTTTCTTCGTCCTCCAGACGTTTCAGCTCTTGTGCTGAAGCCTCTTCAAGCCATTTCATCGAAATCGGAATATGGCGACCAACACTCTTTCGCTGAAAGCGCCGTTTCGCAGTCGCGCTCTTCAGCTATAGACGCGGCCCCTCCAGCCCTTCGTCGTTGGTGGCGATTGACACGATCTTCCTATTCGCCTTTCTCGTAGACATTTTGGTTCAAACCCCACACCTGAGTTGTAAAGTCTAATAAAAGTAATTCGATTTTTCGGTTTAATCACTTTCTTTATTTGACTGATCACAACAACTGTACTAGAATGGCGTTCTGCTCACATCAATGTCTTAAACAAGACTGCTCGTGTCGATCTTCGTCAACTGCTCGTGTCGACTGCTCGTGTCGATCTTCGACACGCACAATGGTGTAGCCCGCTTCACCTTGGACTTGCCTCGTGCGTCGTTGGAACTAGAGTACGATGTAGTCACGGCGGTGCTTGTAGCTGAGGCTGATTCTGTACTACAAGTTTTACAATTTTTAGTTTCCAATAAGCTACGCAATTGAATCTATTTTTCATACTTGAACAAATTTCATATTTCGATTATCTACCCATCGGCACGCCAGACTGGTTATAAATAAATGCGAGCGAAAATGCCCTGGAACACATCCAAACAGTTTGCATACTAATACCAATAGCACGCCCTGGAACGGTACGCATGAATCGAGGAACGGCAAATGCACGCAAAAACACTCCAATGCCAATTTAATAAAGATGATCAGAATATGCGCAGGCGATACAATTCCTCCACAATGCTTTTGTTTTAGTTTTCAATTTACTTCCTAAATTCTGGAAACACCAGACTTAGAAATACTTCTAAAAAGAAAACAGCAGCGAAAAATTACTCGTGTTGACTCACGCTGACAGTTCAAATAGGTTCTAATTCAGCTGGACTGATGAGTCGCCATTGCGGGAAAGTCCAATAGGAAATATGCAGAAATCGTTCCAACTCGGAAATCTGAAGTTTTTCTCTAAATTCGCTGTTGTTGCCTTTAATTGTCAAATGCTTTCTTGACCCAAAGTCACCACCAAGCCCACATGTGTACTTATCAAAGCATGACCGCCCGCCGATTTAATGCATATGACCTACACAAGGGTACGACGGATAATTTTCACCAGATATGCTGTTTTGCCAGTATTCTTTGCGAATTCATTACGACGTCTCTGATACATTGAAGCCAAAATCGTATCATAAATGACTTATTCACTGGGTTTTATCCACGTTTTTCTTGAGATTCAAAGATCACTTTCTTCAACTTTTGACAGTAAAAACTAGCAACACATTAGAGAAGAACCAATGAACTATAATAGCTATTTAAAACACACTTGCTTTGCGTTCACAATGGCTTTATTAAGTTTGCCTACAACAAATGCTTGTTCTGTACTGGTCAGATGTCTGCATTAGACTAGTCTCATCGGTTGTCATTCGTTCCACTCGCATAGTGGCGTGGCCCACTTCACGTTGCATTTGACTCGGGTGGTGTTTCTCGTTGTGGTGTTTCTCGTTATGTTAGACTTAGAAATACTTGTTAGATTTAGACTTAGAAATACGACTATAGTAATCAAAGTACTTTTTCATGGCTGCAATGACTTCTTTAGAGCTGGTACTATTTGTCGGATATAATTTGACGTATTTGGTGAAAGCATCAACTACTACTAGTATGTGTTTTCTTTTAGATTGCAAAGACGGCAGTGGACCTTAGGAATATTGTGCAAATTTCGTTCAAAGGGGCTTGCGACTGGAGCGTACATAATACACGGAACACAATTTCGGATGAATTCTTCGGTCTTCTTACGACCTCCCCGAAAGCAATACCTACATTTTATTATGTGCCATGTTTTCTCAGTTCCTTGGTGTCCGACCAGCTCATGGGACATCCGAATAATATTATTTTCCATGGCTACCGGTACATACAGCAGAGGATGTTCATCAGCATTTTTTCTAAAGACCAACCCGTCTATTAATTCATAATTTTCCACGGACGAAGTCTCAAGTTTGTCTTTGATTAATTTGACGGCAGTATCTTGAGCCTGCGCTATTTGCAAACGATAATCAACCTCTTCTTCTGTGACTGCAGCAATGATGGGAGCTCTACTAAGGGCATCAACGTGGGGCATACTGGTTCCTCTTCGATGTTGAATAGAATAGTCATAGTTTTCTAACTCTAACGCCCAACGTGCAATCCTCGGATTAATTTGTTTTCTCATAAGAGTCTAGGTTAAAGAATTACAGTCAGGAACTATTTGGAAACGTATTCCCTCTAAATATACTCTGAACCGACGTAAGGCATAAATGATAGCCAACGTTTCCAGCTCAAAACTATGATACCGTGATTCAGGCTCCGTTGCGGTCCTAGAATAGTACGCCACAAGGTGAAAACGTTCATCAGGCTGCTTCTGCACCAAAATAGCTCCGAAACCGATAGAGCTAGCATCCGTGTGTAATTCAGTCTCATAACGTGGGTATAAATGGCCAATACTGGAGACTCAATTAACAATTTCTTCAAATTCGTAAAGGCGATGCAGCAGGCTTCGGACAATTCAAATCGGGTATCCTTACGCAGTAAATTCTGCAAGGGTTTTGCTATTCGCGAGAAATTCGGTACAAACCGTCTAAAGTAGGAAAACAATCCTAGGACAGATTGGACTTCCCGCACACTGGTTGGCATACGCAGTTTCCTTATGGCATCTAGATGTGCCTTACTGGGAGCAATTCCTTCTGCAGTTATTTATAACCAAAAAAGTCTATTTTAGTGTGCCCAATTCGGCATTTGGTTATGTTCATCTCCAGGCCCCGATACTTAATTCTCTCAAGGACTGTCGTCAACAGTTGAAAATGATCTTCTATGGTCTTGGTAGCCAGCATAATATCATCCATGTATATCACAATTTTTCTGCCTCCAATCAAATCCAGAAATATCTCGTTAATAAATCTCTGAAAGACAGCAGGGGCGTTCTTCAGTCCGAAGGGCATCCTTAGATATTCGTATTGACTAATAGGCGTTACGAATGAAGTGTATTTCCTTGAAGTTGACCCGCACTTGATGGAATCCGCTCTTTAAATCTAGGACAGAAAAGAATTTCTTTCCTTCTAGGTATTCTAAACAGTCCTCAATCAAAGGCAATGGGTAGTTATCCCTTTTCGTCAGCTTATTCAGGCCTCTATAATCGACACACATACGAGTTTCTCCATTCTTCTTTTTCATGAACACGACAGCGGAAGCGTATGGAGAGCTGGTTGGTCTAATAATGCCCTTTTGCAGCAGTTCATCAGTAATGTTTTTGACTTCGGTTTTCTCACGCACCGAAAGCCTTCGTGGAGGGCAATGAAATGGAACATCAGAAGTCAGATGAATACTCATTTCATATTCTAAAGGCTTAACACTGACTTCTTTAGCCGAGGCATACTTTCTGTCAAAAATAGATAATAGATGACTAGCATTTTTAGGAGAAAGCTCATTATTGACATCGGGAAAATTTCTCTGTTCATCAACTTCAATGCTAAAAATATCTGGCAAGCTAATATTTGAGGCGACGGAGACAGGCTGAAGTGGCAGCGCTTCATCATTTTGTTCCTTACGTATTAAATCAAATTTCGTCAATATGTACAAAGCGCTTATTTGAGCACGAGGAAAAACACCAGGTTTTATTCTAACATCAGTCTTTATTTTCAATAGTTGATTTCTATCGTAACTAATTCTCTTTTTGGACATAAGGCAAATTTTGTTCTGACTAAGAAAATCTCGTCCTAAAATTAATGGATATGCGAGACTACATTGCTTTATTACTCTAATATTTATCGTCGTTTGTTGTCGTCTATACTCAATTCGAGCCGCAGTTGTTCCCAGGATTGCTATCTGACTTCCCCCCAGACCTCGATACCTCGGTTTCTCGTTTTCAAGTTGAACAGTTGACGGAACTAACGCTCGACTCATCAGACTAATAGAGCTGCCGGTATCAAATAAGGAAAGACACGTCAGTTTCTGGGTTTCCCCGCGCTCAGTCGTGGAATTAAAATGGACACTTACCAAGTTCGATGAGTCTACTCGCTCGGCTCCCTCCTCAAACTCCTCGTCTGGCACCAGGCATAATGATTCGTTTGGAGTCGAAACATTCGATGGCCGGGACCTCCTTGCCGCAGCAGCAACTGGTTGCAAAATCTTCCTCTGGTTTCTACATTGATACCTATCGTGCCCCACCTCCCAACATCGAAAGCAACTTCCTAGCGGTCGCTTCTCGGTTGCGGGCATCGATATTGATAGTGCCCCATC
Source organism: Nemotelus nigrinus (assembly GCA_947369275.1). Lineage (NCBI taxonomy): Eukaryota > Metazoa > Arthropoda > Insecta > Diptera > Stratiomyidae > Nemotelus > Nemotelus nigrinus. Next base: position 54,149,154 of record OX376372.1, read on the forward strand.
TGAGAACAATTGAAGCATCGGATTTCTGCATCTTCCTCCGGTAGTCTCGTGGGTGGGGAGGCGGCACCGATAGATCTTCCTCCGGTAGTCTCGTGGGTGGGTAGGCGGCACCGATAGGTCGTTGACTCCTTGGCAGCAGATGGACAGCAGATACACTAGAATGAGGCGTATTCCACATAGCATTTACGGTAGTTGACGATGATCTTTCGGAAGTAAACGGTAAACGGGCAGCGGCGAAAATTGGACGTGGCACCTTGACTTTCCTCATAACCAGGTTCCCATATCGATGTATACGTTGTTTCAGTTCCTCCATCGAACTGCTTCCTAAAAGGGGCGTCGGGTCGTAGCTTCCCATTCTCAAGTTCTCGATGACGATATCGATGATTTTCCATAATTCTTCTTTATTTTCCTAATTCAGCAGCGACTTCCTTGGCAGCAGGCCTCGTGGTCTTTTCTTTAATTTCAATGGTGGCAGCGGCATTTTCGACAGCAGTAGCATACGTGAGCGCAGCAGCGTAAGTAGACAGAGCAGCAGTAGTATTGTCGGCAGCAGCATTTTTGACCTCGGCAGCATCTAGTTCGGCAGTTTTGATTTCCTTAACAGCAGCAGCATTAACATCAATGGTGGCGGCTTCCTCGGTGACAGCAGCAGTATTAGTTTTATTGACAACGGCGTCGGTTAGGTTTGCTTCTGTATGGGTGGCGTCTTCGGCGGCCATCTTTGCCCAGCGACGTGGGGCTCCTCCATCTCGGCTACTTTCTTTTGTAACAGCATGAGTTCATGCTTACGATTGAGCAATTTCAGCTTCCTTTCTACGATTGCCTCTTCATCTTCGAGGCGCTTCAGCTCTTGAGGCGAAATCGGCTCCATCCACTTTTACTCATCGATTTCAAGAAATGGCGACATGGACTCCTTTGCCGACTGCGGTGTTTCACAATCGCGGCCTTCCAGCGATGAAATAGTTTCGTCGATTCTATCGTCATTCGCGTCTGCCGTAGCGGTTTGTCTTGTCTTCCTGGATGACATGATGATGGATTGTAAACCCCACATCTGAGTTATAATAGCTATTTAAAACACACTTGGTTTGCGTTCACAATGGCTGTAGCGAAAATTTGGATGCGAATGGCCTTAGCACAACTTAGAACCAGACCGAAGTCCAGAACCAAGAGTGCTAAGGTCCAAAAAAGTGGAATGGCTAATGCCATTCAAGAGGCAAAACAAAAAAAAAATTGCCCCGAGAGCAGGGTGCCCTAGAAATGGCCGTGAAGGCCCCTCGCCCGCATTAGCGGAGCACCCTTTAACCAACCCCGACGGATGCTGGGGTGCCGCTTTGCTAGCTCGCTGCGGCTGGGGTGGGTTCTTGACAAATGGGGATGGTTTGCTCTCAAGAAAACGGGATGCTACGTAGTATTCATCCGTCATGAATTTCGTAGCCGCAAACTGATATGAGAACATATCCAGGGACCAAAAAGGGGGCATAGTTCCGTAAAGGAAACCACCCAGGCTCTGCAACATGGGCTGACTAAGCAGACCCAGTGCTCGTGACAACGCACGGAGCCAAAACATTGAAAATCTAAACACGGGAAAAACGGGAAAAAAGGCTACCTCTCTTTACAAGGAACCCGGGTGAGGCAGACAGCCCCGGGCCCCCGATGGTAGTGGAGCCCTGAGCCCGATGGTCTGGGGTCCTCCACCCACTGATACTGGCCATAAAAATTCCAAAAATTTTATCAAAAAGCTAATAGGTTCAGTTGGATTCATCCACCATGTGGGAAGTAGGTGAGCAAAGTGCACTTTCCTACACATAACAAAACTCGCACAAACTATCAATTTCTTCGTTTTTTTTCCCTGAGGGGAAAGGGGACACTGTACTATGAAATTCACTTCAATATTGCGTCGTACAATACACCAGTCAAAACCACCTGGTGGAGGTCGCGAGTCGTTTTCGCCTACGTTGAAAGGGATAGGCACTCATGAAGGTCACACCGCTTAAAAGTTACACGCTCGCCTCACTTTACGATCACGCGTTTAATCCTCCCTGACATTCACCCAATAGCAATAAAAACCGTATGACGACACTTGGGAGATTTTCACTTCACATTCTGTTGGCCGAAATCACTTCATCGACCGATCTGGAAATGTAATTGACATAACTTCAAAGGTTATTCGACCGGGCTACTAGCACGTATCGCTACAGTGATCCAACCAAATCACTTCCTTTTCAACCGCCAAGTAAATTCACTGTTTACTCTCACTACACCAATAAACTGCGATCAACTTCACCGGGGCGTTCAAATCGAACATGATCGCGTGCTTCAAGAGTATTTCCACTATCTGCACAAAGACAAAAGATGTTCGGTTCACAGATTCAACAGCTTGCTGCTATCCGACCGACGCCTAACGCGATTTCTCCGGTCAGATACTGCTCAAAACCAAATATCAACTACAAAAGATTATTGCGGATCTTCGGCAACAGCACTAATACGGGACACGTGAACACAAAGTTTCCGTATATCGACTTCTCTAAGTCATGTCCTGGTCCCGTTCTCACCACGCTACCGTCGCCACAACGTCTGGCCTCCGCCACGATGCACGAAAGACTGCCCAGAGCCCATCGCTGCAAGCCCACAGCCAAGCTCCAGCCTCGGAATTTTACACAAACAAATTACCGTTAATACGGTAAATTTGTTTGTGAAATAAAAATTTTAATGCGACATCGCTTGTATTTCGATTTCTCGAAAACAAGGTGCCGTAAGAGGTCATATTGTAGAGGACTTCTGATACATTACGTATCAGAAGTCGTTTGCCGTGAATTTTAGAAAAATTCAAATGGGCAAATGCTACATGGCTTTATTAAGTTTGCCTACAACAAATGCATGTTCTGCACTGGTCAGATGTCTGCATTAGACTAGTCTCATCGGTTGTCATTCGTTCCACTCGCATAGTGGCGTGGCCCACTTCACGTTGCATTTGACTCGGGTGGCTGATGCCATTCAAAAGGTAAATTAAAAAAAAAATTGCCCCGAGAGCAGGGTGCCCTAGAAATGGCCGTGAAGGCCCCTCGTCCGCATTAGCGGAGCACCCTTCAACCAACCCCGACGGATGCTGGGGTGCCGCTTTGCTAGCTCGCTGCGGCTGGGGTGGGTCCATGAAATAATGGAGTTGGTTTGCTCTCCTAGAAAACGGGATGCTACGTGTTATTCATCCGTCATGATTACGTAGCCGCAAACTGGTATATAAAAATAACCAAGGGACAAAAGGGGGCATAGTTCCGTTAAGGAAACCACCCGAGGCTCTGCAACATGGGCTGACTACTCGTGACGACGCACGGAGCCAGAAAATTGAAAATCTAAAGAAGGAAGAAGCGGGAAAAATGCTACCTCTCTTTTCAGAGGAACCCTTTGGTATGACCTATTTGACATTTTGCTAAGTTTAACTCCAAGCCTCGATACCTAATTCTTTCTAGAACTTTAGTCAGCAGTTGTATGTGTTCTTCCAAAGTCCTAGTGGCCAGCATTATGTCATCTATGTAGACAACGATTTCCCTGTTCCCCACTAAGTCCATGAATACCTCATTAATAAACCGTTGAAAGACAGCGGGGGCATTCTTCAGTCCAAAAGGCATCCTGACATACTCATATTGGCCTACAGGAGTCATGAACGAGGTATATTTTCTGGAAGCCTCATCAACGTGCACCTGATGAAATCCACTTTTCAAGTCCAAGACCGAGAAGAAGTTTTTTCCCTCTAAATACTCCAGGCAGTCTTCGATCAATGGAAGTGGGTAATTATCCCTTTTTGTAAACTTATTCAGACCTCGATCGTCTATACATATACGCGTTTGTCCATTTTTTTTCGTACCAAAACAACAGCAGAGGCGTAAAGGGAGTTACTTGGCCGAATCACGCCATCACGTAACAGTTCATCAGTAATTCGCTTAACTTCGTCCTTTTCTCTCACTGATAGCCTTCTTGGTGGACATTGGAATGGAACCTCTGAATTTAAGTGAATATGCATCTCGTAATCTAGAGGTTTGACATCAATTCCTTCGCCGCAGGCATACTTTTGTTCAACAATGAATGACAACTGGTCAATTTGGCTACGGGAAAGTTCTGTATTAATTTCAGGTGGATTCCTAAATTCATCTATTTCAATATTGAAAATATCCGGCAAGTTCATGTCAGACAGCCGAGGCAGGCTGAGGTGGCAATGATTTTTCATTTAATCCCTTACGTAATAAGTCAAATTTTTTCAATGTTTTAAAAGCACCCGTCTGAGCACAAAGAGAAACACCATACTTTAATTCAACATGAGTTTTTATTTTTTCCAAACGAGTTTTGTCATATGTGATTTTTTTGGACCTAAGATGGATTTTATTTTGCCTAAGGAAATCTCGGCCTAATACTAATGTGTGTAACATACTACAGTTATTTATAACATGAAGTTTAACAATTGTGTTTTTTCTTCGATATGTGATCGTTGCCTCAACGGTCCCGCAGATCTCAATTCGACTTCCTGCCAGTCCTCGGTACGACGGTTTCTCTTCTTTAAGTATTATGTCTTTTCGCAAAATTTCTCGTTTCACAAAGCTAATGGGGCGGCCGGTGTCAAATAAGGAAAGACAGGTGATCAGTTGATGGGTTTCCCCGTGCTCAGACTTATTATTAAACAAGACACTTACAAAGTTAGAAACATCCAATCGACTGCTGTAGTCATCGTAATCCTCATCGGGCATCACACAAAAGGACTCATTTGGCGTCGATGCATTTGACTGGCGGGGCTTCACGGCAGCTGGATTTGGCAAAAGTTTTTTTTTTGGTTTCGGGCAGTTATGTCGATCGTGTCCTACTTCCCAACACTTAAAACAGCTTCCTAGGCACCGTTATGGAAGTCTGATTGAGCAACGAATCCGAAACACCCGCATCATTCCAGTATTTGGAATGATGCGGGTGTTTCGGATTCGTTGCTCAATCAGACTTCCATAACGGTGAGCTCTCCACTTTAGCTCTTCCAGAGAGCTACTACCCAGCAAGGGCATTGAATTAAAACCACTTTTCCTCAGGCTTTCAGTGATAATATCTATTATCTCTTCCTCACTGACGTTACCAGTTTTGACGGCGTTCTGCATTCTCAGGATGAAGCGATGTATTCTTTCGCTGAACCGGTCAGTGATTTCTTCAAGCATATTAGTTTCTTATAGTCATCGATCTCGATCACTTCAAGCGTCTCTTCAAACTCGGCAAAAAAGAAGCGAACTGGCTGCTGGGTACTTTCGCCAGAGAATACCGGCAACGCCGGTTGAATATCCATACATTCGATTTTTGGCGCAATGGCTGTTCTTCTATTTTCTTCCCTATGATATGCAACATTTGGCTGATCTTCTTTCTTAGTCTTCGGAATTGTTCCTGTCTTCTTTTCTTTAACGTCGGCGGCAGCATTGGGGACCGCGGTATCATAATCATCAGACTTGACAGCATCAGCTACGGCAGGAATGGCAGCAGAATCGGCATCAACGACGGCATCAACAGCGGCGGGGGCAGCAGGGTTAACGATTTCAGCAGTATTATTAGCGGCAGCAGCTTCGGTAGCAACATCGGCAGCAGCATCAGCAGCAACAACATCAACGATGGCGGCGATAGTATCGGCGGCAGTAGCATCAACGGTGGCGGCAGTGGTATTAGCGGCTATGACAGCGGTAATAGCGGCTTCGATCGCAGCGGTTATTGTATTAACATTCACAACACTCGTGCCACACGGGATTTCCGGTACAATAACACCACTTTCACTTAGCTCACTTTTATTATTTGTATTTTTACTTACGGCGTCTGTATTTGAAATTTCCTCAGCGGCCATATTGGCTTTTTGCCTAGCAGCATTTTCTTCCTCCATATCTAGTACTTTCTTTTGCAGCAATGCCAAATCATGCCTCTGCTTTAGAAGGCGTGTGCGGCGCTCCGTCGCCGTTCCCTCGTCCTCCAGCTATTTCAATTCTTGCGCTGAAGTCTCTTCGAGCCATTTCCGATCATCAAGATCAGAATATGGCGACGAGCACTCTTTCGCCGAAAGCGGCGTTTCTCAGTCGCGCACTTCGATCATGGACGCGGCCCCTTCCAATCTTTCATCGCTGGCGGTGATTGCCACAATCTTTTTATTTCCTTTTCTCGTTGACATCTTCGATTCGAAACCCCACACCTGAGTTGTAATAACTTCAATTAAGGGGCTCAACCAGTGTAACAGCAAAAAAATAAGGCGATTTTCGGGTATTTTTTAAATAAAAAGTTCTGCACTGATTGTTTTGAAATTTTCTGAGTATATTGATACATAATTACAGTATATTTACAATTTTTTTCAAATGAAAATCTTCTATTTTCTTTTACATATGCACTATCTCTCAGAGGACAAAAAAAAAAAGTTTCCGCACTGCTGCCCTTGTTGCGGTCTTTACAGTGCCTGAAATAAAATCAAACAAAAAAGGCGTTAAAGTAGATAATATCACCTATTGATTGAAGCAGATATGTGGGAAAAAAATTAAATCCAAAAAAATTATGCAGCTTTGAAAAAAAATTTTACAATTTAGCTTAAATATCTAATGGTATTTTCCTTAGCAAATTAACAGTTTTCATTCGACTAAAATATCGGAGGTTCATTCAATGCAAAAATGAATACTTAAAACAACAAAACAAGATTTGAGTCGATTGGATAATTATTTTTCAAGTTACAGTGGCAGCAAATTTAGAAAACGCGATTTTGAGAAAAACCCGTTTAAAGGAAAAAATACTGATCTCACATTTATAAAACGATAAATATCATACCTAATCCTAATCTGCTATTCCAGGCCCGTATAATTCACCTTCCTCTTCTTCAAAAAGCTGCTGTTGGTTTGCTGCAGCTCTCCTTCGAGCTGTACGAGCCTCTTGTGTGGCTGCCTCATGCCGGTACTCTGCTATGCGAAGCCTCGTTTCGTCTCGTTGATCGGAATAATTACTTGCTGCATGTCCGATCGTCTTTCCCATGACACTGAATATCCTTAGGATGGATGAAAATCCATCATTGAATATTACAGTAGCAAGGTAATTCGCTATTTCAACTGTTTTTAAGCCGCTATGAAGGTGCTTCGGAGCAAAATGCCAGAGCAAGCCATTGTAACTCTCGTTGTTGTTCTGGGTGTTATTCCCTTGACATCTATCGAGCAACTCACGTCAACTCAAGTCTTCGTATATTGGCTTAAGAATTTTTTGAACCTTTGGGTCAATTGGAAAATAATCATGCTTGAACTTTCGCATGTTCTGTCCCTGAGCCTCAGCAACACGATAAGCACACCAGCTTTCAGCACCTTCAGGGCAGTTTCCATGGTTTGGATTTTTATCATTAGAACTCAAATGATAGAATGTAGCCCAGATTTCTTTTTCCATGTCATCAACATTATCTTGGTGTCTTGTGATCGCTAGGCCATAGTATTTTTGAAGTCTATTGATCAGCTTATCTGATAATTTGACTGTATTTTTACTCTTTCCTCCCAAACCTTTGTTTAGTTTTTTCGCATTACGGCATCGAGTTCCCATTCTTTTTTTAACATGTAAATAACACTCAAGTTTTTCTACGGGGACATCGTATGGATCTAACGTTAGTAGTCCTGTATATGTGGCACTATCACCATCGCCAATATACCGCGTATATTTCACACCGTATTTTTCAATCGAGCTTCCGATTTATATCGCAATCATCATGCTGGAAAGCCATTCTTCGTACTCTTCAGGTTCTGTTTCTTTCTTTCTCTCCCAGTATATACATTTTTGACAGAATGTAGATTTTACACGTGTATCGATGATCTTTTTGCAATACTTTCCTACAAGAGTTATTACGCCCAAACGCGGAATTATGACCACGTTTTTTCCACGTACCATCCCCAGAAACCGTCAAATTCGTTTCTGAGTTTTCAGATTATGATGTCAGCTTTCGCTCTTCTTCAACGGCTTTTTTAACGGATAATTTATAAACCGATTCAGCTGCTTTCCAAAAATTTTCGAAACAGCCAGCTTAAGTGACGTTATTGAATTTGCTCAGTAGATCCATCAAACCACAGAATAAATTCAAACCATTTATCCCGATACCTAGAAGCCGCATCACACCTACTATACGTCTATTCACTTCGATTGCATTTCCAATCATAGGTCCAGAATTTATGTACGATACACCGCACTCACACACAACAGCAATCTGGAAACCTAAACCTCTCGGATTTGTTTGTTTGAAAGTAACATTTTTCACACAACTTTTGCACATCACTAGGTTGCTAATAGCAGTAAAAACCGACAAAAACTGAATGATACAATAGCCATGAGCAGGATCAATAAGGATTTCTTCATCGCTAGAATGTAAGAGTTTTCCAGAAGCCGTACTTGTATTTGCCGTGGACTGCTCGAACGTATGTTGATTTCCAGCAAATTTTCTTTTTTTAGAGCTCGATCTATGCGCAGGTTTAGCATGATTACCTTTGTGGAAAGTATCACTAGATTTCTCACTCATTTTCACTAATGTTCAATTCGCGATAGCCCGTTGCGCTCTATACAAAGTTTACGAGGGAACTAAATAAATCGTTCAATTTAAAAACGTTAAGCTGCTTCAAAAGAAGTAATATCAGCAACAGGTTACAAACAATTTCACAGGTAACCATCTACGGACATAAATTGTTGTATTCAAATGCCGGTGGGAGGGTCCCTAGCTTCATAATAATACCCACAAGGCTGTCAAAGCCCAAGCAATGACTCAGGTAGAAACTGGCTTACATGACTCGACTCACGCGTTTTGTAAATACTCCGAAACTGTTTCAGTCACGTATCTGAAATTTTAGTATGTTTTTCTTAAAGGTATATCGAAAATCGAAAAATACAAAAAAAAATTTTTTGATTTCTTGAAAATTTCACACTGGTTGAGCCCCTTAAAAGATGCTTGGCTTTAACTTAAACACTTTATTTGTTTGCTAACAATCATTGGTATGGTGTTCTGCTCGCTGCGGTGTCTTGAACAAGACTGATCTTGTCCATCTTCATCAATCCACACGGACAAAGGCGTAGCCCACTTCACCTTGGACTTGCCTCGTGCGTCGTTGGAACTAGAGTACAATGTAGTTACGGCGGTGCTAAGGTACGATGTAGTTACGGCGGTGTTTGTAGCGAAGGCTGATTCTGCACTACAATATATATATATATATATATATATATATATATATATATATATATATATATATATATATATATATATATATATATATATATATATATATATATATATATATATATATATATATATATATATATATATATATATATATATATATATATATATATATATATATATATATATATATATATATTATAATCCGTAGATAAAAAAACACTTAGGTTTATGTTCACAATCGTTTTATTATGTTTTCCACTTATAACAATGCTTTGTCCGCACTGGTCAACTGTCTGCAATAGACTGGTCTTGTCGGATGTTATGCGTTCCACTCGCAAAGTGGCGTAGCCCACTTCACGTTGCATTTGACTCAGGTGGTATTCTTCACTGTGACAGGCACATATACAGCAGTGTTTACAGCAGTGGCTGGACGGGTCTTACAACTCGGCCAACCTGACGGTAGATCGCCCTCGATCGTGGACATCGGAAAAGTCGAAGAAGTTGGAGAGTCAGCAGGAGCAGCAGAGTTGGTGGATACTTCTTCGCCTAGGGTCTCTAAGTACTCGGGATCCCACTCGTCCTCGTCTAACCATTCCTCGTTCTGGTAGTCCATGTGGTCAGCAGCAGCTTCATTCAGGCGATCTTCAGTGTCAGGGTCTTCCGTGTTCAATCATTCCTTCTCTTGGTATTCAGTGTCTGGCGCTGTTTGGAAATTTTGATCTGAAAAGGAACTTGCTTGCCATCTCCTCAGCCTACCTGCCTCGACAATGCCATCATAAGGTAATTGTGTCTGTTGACAATCTTCGATGTCCCTTACTACATATCTATCATTTTCTAGTACTTTATGTATTATAAACGGGCCGCGGAATTTCGGAATCAGTTTCTTGTTAGTGCCTACTGAAGTATCTACATTTCTGAGTACGACAAAGTCACCAGTCTTGTATGTTTTAGCAGGTTTATTATGCTTCAAAAAGTAATTTAAGTTCTTCCAAATACTCATCTAATTCACTGATGATATGTCCCCTTTGAGCTATACCAAACAGCAGATGACTAGGGGTAAACCCAGTGGCGGCGCTAACGGAGTTATTGACGGCGAACTCGACATTAATTAGACGAGAAACCCAATCTGCATGATATACTACCTCAGTTAGTTTTCCTAGTATCTTTTTTAACGTCCTATTCACCCGCTCAATCTGGCCATTGGCTTGCGGGGCCGCGGTGGCCACTTTAATGTGCTCAACATTATGTTCTTGCATAAATGCGGCAAATTCTAACGAAGTAAAGCAGGTTCCCCTGTCTGAAATAATTCGTCTTGGATGACTGTAGTAATCAAAGTACTTTTTCATGGCTGCAATGACTTCTTTTGAGCTGGTACTATTTGCCGGATATAATTTGATGTACTTGGTGAAAGCATCAACTACTACTAGTATGTGTTTTCTTTTAGATTGCAAAGACGGCAGTGGACCAAAGTGATCAATGTGCAGCGTATCAAAGGGCAATGGTTTCTTAGGAATATTGTGCAAATTTCGTTCAAAGGGGCTTGCGACTGGAGCGTACATAATACACGGAACACAATTTCGGATGAATTCTTCGGTCTTTTTACGACCTCCCCGAAAGCAATACCTACATTTTATTATGTGCCATGTTTTCTCAGTTCCTTTGTGTCCGACCAGCTCATGGGACATCCGAATAATATTATTTTCCATGGCTACCGGTACATACAGCAGAGAGCATTTTTTCTAAAGACCAACCCGTCTATTAATTCATAATTTTCCACGGACGAAGTCTCAAGTTTGTCTTTGATTAATTTGACGGCAGTATCTTGAGCCTGCGCTATTTGCAAACGATAATCAACCTCTTCTTCTGTGACTGCAGCAATGATGGGAGCTCTACTAAGGGCATCAACGTGGGGCATACTGGTTCCTCTTCGATGTTGAATAGAATAGTCGTAGTTTTCTAACTCTAACGCCCAACGAGCAATCCTCGGATTTATTTGTTTCCTCATGAGAGTCTGGGTCTACTATTTGAAAACGTATTCCCTCTAAATATACTCTGAACCGTCGTAAGGCATAAATGATAGCCAACGTTTCCAGCTCAAAACTATGATACCTTGATTCAGGCTTTGTTGCGGTCCTAGAATAGTACGCCACAGGGTGAAAACGTTCATCAGGCTGTTTTTGCACCAAAATAGCTCCGAAACCGACAGAGCTAGCGTCCGTGTGTAATTCTGTCACATAACGTGGGTTATAAATGGCCAATACGGGAGACTCAATTAACAATTTCTTCAAATTCGTAAAGGCGATACAGCAGACATCGGAAAATTCAAATCGGTTATCTTTACGCAATAAATTCTGCAAGGGTTTTGCTATTCGCGAGAAATTCGGTACAAACCGTCTAAAGTAAGAAAACAATCCTAGAGCAGATTGGACTTCCCGAACGCTAGTTGGCATACGCAGTTTTCTTATAGCATCTAAATGTGTCTTGCTAGGAGCAATTCCTTCTGCAGTTATTTGATAACCCAAAAAGTATATTTTAGTATGACCAATTCGGCATTTGGTTATATTCATTTCTAGACCTCGATACTTAATTCTCTCAAGGACTGTCGTTAGCAGTTGAAAATGCTCTTCTATAGTCTTGGTAGCCAGCATAATATCATCCATGTATATCACAATTTTTCTGCTTCCAATCAAATCCAGGAATATTTCATTAATAAATCTCTGAAAGACAGCAGGGGCGTTCTTCAGTCCGAAGGGCATCCTTAGATATTCGTATTGACCAATAGGTGTTACGAATGAAGTGTATCTCCTCGAAGTTGCAGAAACCCGCACTTGATGGAATCCGCTCTTTAAATCTAAGACCGAAAAGAATTTCTTTCATTCTAGGTATTCCAAACAGTCTTCAATCAAAGGCAATGGGTAATTATCCCTTTTCGTCAGCTTATTCAGGCCTCTATAATCAACACACATACGAGTCTCTCCGTTTTTTTTCTTTGCTTATACGACAGCGGAAGCATAGGGAGAACTGCTTGGTCTGATAATACCTTTTTGCAGCAGCTCGTCAGTAATGTTCTTGACTTCGGTTTTCTCACGCACCGAAAGCCTTCTTGGAGGGCAATGAAATGGAACATCAGAAGTCAGATGGATACTCATTTCATATTCTAAAGGCTTAACATTAACTCCTCTAGCAGAGGCATACTTTCTATCGAAAATGGCCTATAAATGACTAGTATTTTTAGGGGACAGCTCACTATTGACATCGGGAAAACTTCTTTGTTCATCAACTTCGATACTAAAGATATCTGGCAAACTAATATTTGAGGCGACGGAGGCAGGCTGAAGTGGCAGGGCTTCATCATTTTGTTCCTTTTGTATTAAATCAAATTTCATCAATATATACAGAGCGTTTATTTGAGCACGAGGAAAAACACCAGGTTTTATTCTAACATCAGTCTTTATTTTCAGCAGTTGATTTTTATCGTAACTAATTCTTTTTGTTGACATAAGGCAAATTTTATTCTGGCTTAGAAAATCACGTCCTAATATTAATGGGTATACAATATATTATATATATTACTTTATATATTACTTTAACGTTTAACGTTATATATTACTTTAACGCAGTTGTTCCCAGGATTTCTATTTGACTCCCCCCCCCCAGACCTCGATACCTCGGTTTCTCCTTTTCGAGTTTAACAGTTGACGGAACTAACGCTCGACTCATCAGACTAATAAGGCTGCCGGTATCAAATAATGAAAGACACGTCAGTTTCTGGGTTTTACGACAGTGTACTTACTAAAGTGATCCGAAATAACTACAATGTACATATTTCCTCTCTTCGATCGGGGAAATGGTCCGAGATGATCGATGTGAACTACAGCGAACGGTATTAGAATAACAACATCGAAGTGCATTTCTCCTTCTGGTTTTCCTACTGGACGGCGATTGAAACAACATTCTATACACGAAGATATATATTTTTTTACGTAGCTTCTTTTCCCTTTAAACCAAAAGTCACGTGATAATCTCTCCACAGTCTTGTCAACACCGAAATGGCCAACATCATCGTGATAGGCCTGAACAATTCGCCAACGTATGGCGTCGGGTAGCACGAATTTGAGCTTATCTTTCTCACGACGATAAAGGCGATTATTTTGAATAGCGCAGTCAGCTTTTGTTTCCGTTGTTCTGAATCCATTTGTCCTCGGAGGATGTTGACAATATTTTTTTAATTTCGGATCTCGAAGCTGCATGGCATGAAGACAATTAATGTTTTCGGCTTGGATTCTATAGACAAATTCTGCTACTGTATCTTGTAGCGAATTTTGGAATTAGATCACCTTAGCACAACTCAGAACCAGACCGAAGTCCAGAACCAAGCGTGCTAAGGTTCAAAAGGTGTAATGGCTAATGCCATTCAAGAGGCAAATTCCAATAAAAAAAAAAAAGAATTGCCCCGAGAGCAGGGTACCCTAGAAATGGCCGTGAAGGCCCCTCGTCCGCATGAGCGGAGTACCCTTCAACCAACCCCGACGGATGCTGGGGTGCCGCCTTGCTAGCTCGCTGCGGCTGGGGTGGGTTCATTAAATCAATGGAGTCGGTTGGCTCTCTGAAAACAGGGATGCTACTTATAAATCATCCGTCATTATAAGGTAGCCGCAAACTAGTATATTAAAATATACCCAAGGACAAAAGGGGCATAATTCCGTAAAGGAAACCACCCATGGCTCTGCAACATGGGCTGACTAAGCAGACCCAGTGCTCGTGACAATGCACGGAGGAAGGAGGAAAAAAAACGCTGCCTCTCTCCTCAGAGGAACCCGGGCGAAGCATACAGCCCCGGGCCCCCGATGTTAGTGGAGCCCTGACCCCGATGGTCTGGGGTCCTCCACCCTCTGACACTGGCCATAATATCAAAATCTAAATCACAAAAAAAAACAGAAACTACTTGATATGGCCAACATCCCACCCTTTAAAAAAAAATGCTGAAAGTCAAGGAACTAAACTCTAACCCGTCATTGGCCAGCCAGGCCTCGCGAACCTGAAAGAAAAATCATCCCGGGCTTTCGCCCAATAAGAAGGCCAAGGGTTCAGAGTTAACAAAACATGATTATTTCTTCTTTAAGTTAAGTGACATATTAATGATCGGAGAATAATTACATTCTACTAGTAACTAACTATTTTATATCATGCTTCGTCTATGATACATACGAATTTAATAATTCAATAGAAAACCATAAATATATTTATATAATGCATACCAATTGTATACGTATTTCAAGTTGAATGACAGCCTATAAAAGTACTACTTTCGGTTATTTCTTTTTTTTCGGTATTTAAGGGTTTGTGCTTAGGATCCAAAATTTTCAATATTATTTGAATATTTACAAGCTGATAGTCATAGAAATTATGAATCAATAAAATCTTAGTTTCATTTCTTTTTTTTTCTTTTTCTTTGCCTCTCACTTCGTCGCTTTGTAGCAATTTAGAATAGTGCAGATTATTTCAATTCATGAACATGCTCTATTAAGAGCTTCGAACGAAAACTTTAAAGTAAATACTAATCGCTTCTTTCTCTTTTTTTCTTTGAAAATATATAAGGCGCGTTGTGGTAGTAGTTGTTGGTTTTTATGTCATCGTTCATGTCGAGTTAGTCTAGTTTCGTATCGTCCATCTCTCATTTATTTATTAAAAATAGATATCCTAAATTTGATGCTGCATAACGCTGAAATCGTGTAATAATTTTGCGATACTACTCACAAAACCACTCTCTTGTTAGTTATAATATGAAACAATGTCTGATTGCACCTATGCACATTTAAATACAATAAATGCCGGGTATATATATAAAAATTTTGATAAACGTTCAAGAAAATACTCTTTAATGACTTAT
Organism: Nemotelus nigrinus; assembly: GCA_947369275.1. Taxonomy (NCBI): domain Eukaryota; kingdom Metazoa; phylum Arthropoda; class Insecta; order Diptera; family Stratiomyidae; genus Nemotelus; species Nemotelus nigrinus. The sequence goes on from OX376372.1 coordinate 54,164,222, forward strand.
TTGCAAGATTTTCTAATAGTTTTCTTTGAAGAGACTTGGTCATATCAGTTAATGGCTTGCGTTTTAAAGACTTTATTTCCGAGTTGACGAATTTGTCAATATGACAGTAAGCATGCATATAAGCTATAAGGAAATATACATAAATATATTACTGGGAGCGGGTAGTGAGCTTTATATATATGGATCCCAATCATACTCCCTAAATCACATGTCTAAAGAAAAACCATTGTACCGAATCCATCAATTAATTGGTACTTCACACTTGAATCTATAGCCAAGTTCCTTCTGTTAAAGGTAACCATAGCATTATGGGATGGTGTAATAGTTCTTTAATGTCTCCACAACTCTTGAAAAGAAATTTGGCGCGGGCGTATGATTAATTATTCCTGGTATACACGAAATGAAGTCCGCTAGGAATAGCTATCTGACCAGATCTCTTCGTAAGAAGCTTAACACGACCAAATAGCTGGTAAGCAAATATAGCAAGTGTAATATGCTTGTGATTTCAAGTCTGCAAAGATCACTTCATAGAAAAAGATATGTCACTACTACATCTAATACCCAACTTGCGTAGGATCATTGATCGGATCATTGACAAAACTCCGGTACTCGTATTTTGCTTCTTAAAGAATAGATAATTGTTTGCGGATCGCGTATAAACATTTACAAATAGTTTCTATTAAAGATAGGCCAAATGAATCTATAATCGTTTTGAATCGAAACTTCGTTTTCCTGCTAGCTTGATTTTGTGTCTAATGGAATTAACGGCCCGAAAATTGCTGTTCTTTTTGGACAGTAACCTTGAGCTGGAACGTCTGAACTGCACCTTATTTCATCGCGCCAAGGCTTTGTTCCTGGATTCTCCTTGCAATGGATGGTAGTTCACTTTTGTTGCACAGATCTGTATCGCCCCGGACAGCAAGAACAGGATCAGGAAACGATAGATTCGGCCCATGAAGTGTATCGGTGAAAACCGAAAGCATGCTCATAACCAACAAAACTTACCGTCGGGTTCGTTGTTCAATTAGGTGGCTGTTGTTAAGGAAACTTGTAGCGATTAATGAGATGTGGGAGTTGCCTTAGCACAACTTAGAACCAGACCGAAGTCCAGAACCAAGAGTGCTAAGGTCAAACAGTGGAATGGCTAATGCCATTCAAGAGGCAAAACAAAAAAAAAGAATTGCCCCGAGAGCAGGGTGCCCTAGAAATGGCCGTGAAGGCCCCTTGTCCGCATTAGCGGAGCACCCTTTAACCAACCCCGACGGATGCTGGGGTGCCGCTTTGCTAGCTCGCTGCGGCTGGGGTGGGTTCTTTAAACAAATGGGAATGGTTGGCTCTCAAGAACCGGGATGCTACGTATATTCATCCGTCATGAATTGTAGCCGCAAACTGATATGTAAACATATCCAGGGACCAAAAGGGGGCATAGCTCCGTAAAGGAAACCACCCAGGCTCTGCAACATGGGCTGACTAAGCAGACCCAGTGCTCGTGACAACGCACGGAGCCAAAAATTGAAAAATCTAAAAACGGGAAAAATAGGGAAAAGCGCTACCTCTCCTTTACAAGGAACCCGGGTGAGGCAGACAGCCCCGGGCCCCCGATGTTAGTGGAGCCCTGACCCCGATGGTCTGGGGTCCTCCACCCTCTGATACTGGCCATGTAATATCAAAAATTCAAGAAATCTAACAAAATTACGGAAACTACTAGGATGGCCAGTATCCCTCCCTTTTAAGGCTGAAAAAAATACCGAAAAAATTCACGAAAACTCTAATTCATTATTAGGCCAGCCAGGCCAAGCGCGGACCCTGAAAAAGAAAGAGAACTTCTCGGGCTTTCGCCCAATAAGAAGGCCAAGTGCTATCCTCTAACAAAACATGTTTGCTTTTATTCGCCACAGGAAAAGATCATTCGAGATAACTAAAATTATGTGCATCGTTCTTTATGTTACAATTCATCAAGAAAACGGAAAGTCTTTCAAATTGGCACTGTTCAACATGTGAGAATATCGGGCACATACATATTTATACATATATATATATATATATATATATCGTTTACTAGGTTTCCTTAAGGAAAACTTTACTTAATTGGTGAAGAAAAAAAAAAGTTTTTTTTTTTTTTTTTCTTCTTTTTTTTCGCTTTTGTACAAGTTTATTTTCGTAATTTGCCTTTCATTACATACTTTATGAGTTGCACGTGAATAAAACAAAAATAACGGCAAAATTATTCTTCTTCAATTACTTCACATCAATTTCTACATTCGATTCGTGTACGTGTACTGTACCTTCTAACTGGAAACGGTCATTTACGCTTTTTAGTTTAAATGTCTATTACCTTAGGTGCAAAAAAATAGGATCAGTTTTTTTATTTCGTACAAGGTACACATCTTATTCAATTATACTTTTCAGAATACATTAATTTTATTCAGTTTACGGGACACTGTACCATTCAATTCCAATTCATCACAACTAATATGTTTTCAAAAAAAAGGAACGCCTAACCAACATTTAACTTATGCTGTGCAAGCACCACCTCATATCGTGCGTTTCTTAAATTAAGTCTTTTCTTCCGATTTATAAAAAAAAAGAAGAAACCCGAGGTCGCGAAAGACAATGATTTCTTTGACAGATGCGATGCCTCGAGGAGTTTGCAAGTATATGGCTTGCCCAAAGACAAAATATGCTCCCCGGTAAGCAAGTGAAGAATTCAAAATCTACTCTATATCTAGGCGTTTAACATGGCTAGAGGCAGCGACACCCCAAGGTTGGATAATTTTATCTCCCGTGTTCGTAGTACTCCTATGCAAAGAAAAATGAAATCTACCTACTCACAGAAGGTAAGGTATAGGTGAGGTGACTGATTCAAATTGCCACTTCGTTAGGAAGAGATATGGAAGGTCGAAATAAACTAGCGAGGCTCCGTAACTACTATGACATCAATCGAAATGAACTCGGGACTTCCACTACTTAGCAGCAGCCAGTGAACATTGTCAGGTTCCAACGCATACCTTCTGAACTGAATTATGAAATAATGAGAAGGACCAGTCTACCATTCTTATTTTATATGACTACTTTACTGACGATAATAAAACCATAATCGTTCAACCCTATTTGCGAAAAATAACAAAAGAAAATACCCCTTACAATGGAACGTCGTGTAGGGATTGATGCTAAATCTAGCTATGGAAAACCGATGATACTTATTCAATTAACTACATTGCGGGTTTCAGCTGTTCCGCGCACTTAGATTACAGATTTAATTCTTCTCTTTTTTTTTTCTCTTTCTCAAATACTATATTACATAGGCAAAAGAAAACGACTTCCTCGAAACAACATCATCTTGACTCGAAGCCAGATTCTTACACTAATACGGACTACGGAACATATGTGTTTAAATGGATTTGGAGCGAAAAGTCTCAATGCACAAAAATATCTCAAAATTCGAACACGTTCGGAACGAAGCAATCCATGACATCACGGATGTCATTGATTGAACTATTGCATTTAGGGTTCCGAACGCCCCGAAACTGATGTCACGCCTAACGGATACAACGATCATATAAATCATCTAGTGAATGCTTACAGCTAGATCTTTTGTTCTTAATTCTAATATTATATTTATATATTCACATCCAACACACGATAATATTCCTTGTATAGCTTTCCAAAAAAATACTGTAATTGTGAACTCTTATCGCATAATGTCTTGGGGAATCCGTGCCGTAATGTTATGGTGGCTATAGTTCGGTTTAGGTAGATGAAATCCATATAATAGCCGCTAGCCCGGAATTAATTGCCGCATTGCGGGAGGTAGTTAGACAGCATCGGCTAGCAACGTCTCTGCTCTTCGGCGCTGGCACGTTGTACTTGGAACTGCTTGCAGGCCAGTGAGGCTGCCCCGTGAGCGTCCTAGGGCCTCTAATATTACATGGAAATATAAAAAAAGAATCTACCTGGATGTATCTGCCAAAAGAAATGCAGACCCAATTTGCAGGTCTGGACAGCCACGCTTTCTTTGCCTATTTTCCGAGCACTCTAGTACCTTCGTCATTCGTCTCACTTACGTGCTGACATTTGCCTTGGGTTTCTATTTTTTTTTTCTTCTTTAATTTTCACTCCACATCTTCCACCGTTTGAACTAAACACGAATATCGTAGCTCACTATTTTCAAGGATACGTCGAACATCGAGCGAGTCTAGCTGAATGGCTGTTTCGTTCAAATATATGATTTCCGCAATATACATTTGCACACAATTAATTCATGGGGATTGTGTTGCGTTTCAAATTCGAACAAAGCACATGTTCGACAAAGAATTTCACAATGCACTACGCAGCGATGGACCTTGATAGGCAACAGCGACAAATTTTAAGTTCGCTGCGTGTGACAGCCTACAATAGAAAACTTGCGAATCTTTACGACACATTTCCGCTTGAATCGAGAACCGAAATATCACTCGAATTGTGCACGTTTTGGGGATTCACAATCTATTTCCGCAGGGGGGTCTGATCCTATAATAGTCGAAGGGGATCATGAAAGTACGCGCTACACCAGAGTATAAGTCTCGGTCGTAGATATTTCTTTAAACAAAATCCCGAGTTCGACACATAACCATCTATTCACTTGTCCGCACATGTGATGTACACTTGAGCAAAATGACAGTTATAACTGCAGCGGTACTTGTCGGGCACAACTTTTAACGGGCACACAAAGACACTCCTTGAACTGTTGCGGTTTAGCTATAGGTGGCAAACACTGAGACAATCGCCTGCCTGTAGCAGATTTCTCGAAATTGTTGGTCGGCGGAATACTCTCACACTGCTGGAACGCGAGATAGGTATTGTTGTGATCCCTTGTTAGAACCAGTATTTAATGAAATGGAAACACACACAAGTTAATTCAAATTATCAGTTTTATTGAACGACCCTGATACATGGCGTCTCTTGCTTAAACGTTCTACCACGTTCCACTGTATGGAACCCATTGTCACGTTAGTGCTGCCAATATCTCCCTTTTTGAAGTTATGTTCTTATTGAACATATCTGGATGGTGGATGTCGACTTCGATGAGATCTGCGAAGAGTTATGATTTCCGACCCCGGAACTGTTGGTAATTCTGGCAAGACTTGTTTGCTGGTAGTTGAAACAGGACCACTGTCATTGTCGTTGTTGTCATCAGTATCATACAGATTAAAAGCGTCTGCTAATGCTAAAGCTGCTTGATGATTCGGTTCCTCTACGTACCGCTTCCTTAACTGGTTGACATGCGAACGTATTAATCTACCATTCTGGAGTAATATATTGTAGATCACGTTTCCGATGCGTTCTATTACTTCACCGTGCTGCCAGGTGAACTTGTTGTTATTGTCATGCACACAAGCGTATACAAGATCCTTACAATGAAAAACTCTCTCTCTTGTTCCATTTTTACGATTAAATTGCTTCGACATGTTCTCGTTGGTTTTGTTGCAATCATGTGATGTGTGAATGTTTCTTGGTTTAATCTGGTCCAAAGGAATCCGAATGTTTCTTCCCATAAGATTCTCAGCTGGCGATTTTCCATTTGGAGTACTACGATTCGCCGTTGACCGATAAACTTGAAGAAAAGTGTGAAGCTTGTGTATTGTTGTACCCTCTCCGTCAAGTTTTTTTAAAGCTCGTTTAAATGTGTCTACAAACCTCTCTGTCTGTCCATTAGACATCGGGTAGTAAGGGCTGGAACGGAGATGTTCAATACCATTCTCTGTGATGAAATCCTGGAACAGCGTACTGGTAAATTGCGTCCCATTGTCGGACACAATAGTCTTCGGCAGCCCAAACCTAGCGAAAATGTCGCTAAGTATATCCATTGTCTGCTGAGTATTGATTGACCTTGTAGGGATAATTTCTGGCCACTTTGAAAAAGAATCAACAATCACCAAGAAATACTGTCCATCAATTGGACCAGCGTAATCAATGTGAATACGCTCCCATGGTTCCGAAGAAACTGGCCATGGTTTGAGTGTTGTTTTGGTTGGCATTTTAGCCACTGATGCGCAGTTATTGCATGATCGTATGTATGTTGCTATATCTGCGTCAATATTTGGCCAATAAACGAACATTCGTGATATAGCTTTCGTCCGCTCGATGCCAGGATGACCCCGATGAAGTTGCTTTAAAACTCGTTTGCGTAGCGTCTGCGGAATAACTATTCGTTCGCCAAACATTATGCATCCTTCAACGACGGTGATGTCATCTTTTCGGTTGAAAAACGGCTTGAGCTCGTCTTCAACGGTGCTAGAAGACCAGCCTTTATCGACAAAGTTCAAAACTTTCTGCAATATAGTGTCTTTTGATGTGTCCACTTTGATCATAGTTTGCGTTACTGGTAACTTCTCGAGTATATCAGTTAACACTTGATTGACATCTGATTCCAGCTTGACGGATGCGATGACGTAATCTTCTTCCGGACGAATGTTCTTATTTACTAGACGTGATAAAATATCCGCATAACCGAAACTGTTTGTAGAAATGTACATAATTTCAAAATCGTATGCGAGTAAAATCAATGCCCATCGTTGCAAACGATTCGCTTGATGTACTGCGACACCCTTTTTGCTACCAAATATAGTGAGCAATGGCTTGTGATCGGTGTGCAGTTTGAATCTCCGACCGAAAATCATCTTGTGAAATTTTGTAACTGCAAACACAAGTGCAAGCGCTTCTTTCTCTATTTGACTATATGCTTTTTCTGCAGGTGTTAAAGACCTTGATGCATGACAAATAGCTTTCGTTGTGCCGTCAGGATACTCGTGCATGATACAAGCTCCCAGACCGTAGTTTGAAGCGTCGGCTGCGACTATGATGTCGAGTTCTGGATCAAAATGTGTCAATAGTAAATCAGATGACAAAATTTCCTTTAATTTGTGAAAAGATTGCTGCTGTTCGTCTTTCCATGACCACTTCACGTCTTTCTTCAACAACTCATCAAGTGGGCCTCGATGATGACGCATTTTGTCGACAAATTTCCCATAAAAATTTACTGCGCCAAGAAAAGAACGTAATTCAGTCAAATTTGTTGGTTGCGGCATGTCCGTGATGCCCTGAATGCGTTTTTTACCTGTTTTTAAGCCATGCTTATTGATGACGTACCCAAGGTAGGTAACTTCTGTAACAAAAAATTTACATTTTTCTATCTTGACTTTGAAACCGTACTCTTGAATTCGGCGTAACACATCATAAAGATTGTTGTCATGTTCCTGACGATTTCTTCCAGAAACAAAAATATCGTCGATATATGCTGCGGCGCCTGAAATTCCAGCTAGCATTTCATCCATTATCTGTTGGAAAATGGCTGGAAAAGTTTTTACTCCGAAAACCATTCGATTATATTGAAATAAACCCATGTGGGTGTTTATGGTTAATAGATGTTTCGAGTTTTCGTCCACCTCAATCTGAAGAAAAGCATCAGATAGATCGATGTGGCTGAATATTTGAGCATTTGCTAGTTTCGAGAATATATCCTCCGGTAGTGGAAGAGGAAACTGATGTGGCTCCAGAGCGCTGTTTAATCCTGTCGAAAAATCGGCGCAAATTCTGATTTTTCCATTTGATTTCCTCGTCACTACGATTGGTGCCGCCCAGTCTGAAAAGTGCACTGGCGAAATTACTTTTATATCTTGAAGACGTTGTAATTCCTGCTCGACTTGGCTTTGGATAGCATATGCCACAGGTCGTTTTTGCCGAAAAACTGGTTTGACATCTGTTTTTGTGGACAATTTTGCTTTCGTTTTGATGCAAAGTCCCAGTTTATTATCAAAAACATCTGGAAAACTATCTTTGAGAGTGTCAATAGTAACAAAACTTACATGTTTTCGACTTTCCTGGGTTCCGTCCTGGATCTTGCTGCAGATCGCGTTAATTGATAAGTCCCAAAGTTGAAACTTGTCAATCCAATTGATTCCAAGGACGTTAAGATTCTTCTTCGAAGTAACGAAGCAAGTCGCTGCAATGTTTTTGTCCCGAAATTTCACTTGACAATTGAATTGCGCTGTCAGTGGTAATTGGCTCCCTGTGGCGCTGCGTGCGATATGTTCCACTTGGTGGATGTCTGCGATGTTTAGCTTTTCGAAGACATTTTGACTTATTATAGTTATGTCTGATGCGGTGTCAAATTGTAATTTTACATTAACGCCATTTATCTCCACTGTGATGAACTTGCGGTTCGATGTGTTGATGCAGTTCGTGAAAATACTCTGGGATTGTGTCACGAACCTGGATATGTTCTTTTTCGAATGCGGCCTGTTGGACAATTTGAATTTTTCCTTCACTGATCGCTGGTTGTTGTTTTTGTGGGGCGAGTTGCAGTAGCCGTCCTTGTGACCTACTTTTCCGCACTGACTGCATTTGTGTTTGGCATATGTGCAATTTCGCACATAATGCATGCCACCACAGAACCAACACGGTGTTTTTGGCGTAGTTGCTGTACTGTGTGTACTTACAGTTGGATTGGACTGTAGTTTGTTAACTTGTCCGGATTTCGGCTCGATGAGTGTGGTGTCCTGCTTTAGATTGATAAGCCGTTGGCATTCCTTTGCAATGACGTCCAATGTCACTGTTGCTGCTTTGCTATCTATCAAATTCAGGATTTTCGTGCGAATTTCAAAATCCGATGCTGATTTTAGACCCATAACGAATATGAGGCATTTAAATTGATCAAGAGTAAGTTCGTTCAACTTAAACTCCTCGCACTGTTTATTGACCATACCTGCGTACGTAATAAAATCATCATTGACATTTCTGATGAGTTGAAAACAGTTGTATCGCTTGTTGAACTGGGAAGTTTCTTCTCCAAAAATTTGTTTCAATTGCCGTACTGTTTCCTTGAAATCAATTTCTCTCGGATGTTTTGGCAAAATGAAATTTATGTATTTTGTATGAACTGGGGTGCTGAGTTTGCGAAGCAGGAGTCGAACTTTAGCGGCATCATCCAGTTTTGCTGCGTCGATTTCAAAGAGATCTTCGAAACGTGCGTACCAGGAGTCAAATGTGAGGTTGTGTTCCGGATTATACAGAAATTCGGAAATGCTTGAGGCTAGCGCTTCGATAATGAATTCTGGTCCCTGTGTTGCACTGCTCGTGCCTGCAGTCTGTCCACTGGATGATAATAGCTGTTTTACTAAGTTTTGCATTGCTGCGTTGTCCCGCTCATGTTGTTCCTGCATGCGCTCGAACAAAGCTTGCATTGTCGCGTCCATTTCGTGTGTACTTGCACTTCGCGCTGATGACAAATATTAATTCTGCGACCGAATATTAAATTGATATTCTCGTCGCCCGATATCCTCGTCGCCACTGTTGTGATCCCTTGTTAGAACCAGTATTTAATGAAATGGAAACATACACAAGTTAATTCAAATTATCAGTTTTATTGAACGACCCTGATACATGGCGTCTCTTGCTTAAACGTTCTACCACGTTCCACTGTATGGAACCCATTGTCACGTTAGTGCTGCCAATAGGTATCAGATCGAACTCGACCGAATGTGTTATGTGCCGCGAGGTGGTAATGGATAGCACACATATGCCGCAGCGCACATGGTATTCCAACTCGCGTCTTATTCGACTTCCACAAAATCAGAACACGTTCGAATTTATCTTTATTTTTATCTTATTATTTTATTTATCTTTTTATGAATTTATCTTTGCGCGTACCGCGGAGACTAAACTACTTCTCCCAATTGCCACGAGGAGTCCAGAATCGACTCGTCCCGCCACGACAAAAGCGGCCGCCCGTCGCTACGACTGTTTGAAGACTGCCTAGAGCCCATCGCTGCAAGCCCACAGCCAAGCTCCAGTCTCAGAATTTTACACAAACAAATTACCGTTAATACGGTAAATTCGTTTGTGAAATTGAAATTTTAATGCGACATCGCTTGTATTTCGATTTCTCGAAAACAAGATGCCGTTAGAGGTCATTTTGTAGAGGACTTCTGATACATTACGTATCAGAAGTCGTTTGCCGTGAATTTAAAAAATTCGAAATGGCAAATGCTACAAACTACCTTTTGTACGGCAGCAAGATGCCGGCATGGTAAATGTTCGTCTATCCTCACTTATCTCCTCGGCTCCCTGCCCGATGCAACATCTGGCCTCGATACGATCTCCAGACGACTGCAACACGGTACTGCGAACATACGACAGGCCACTTGAAGATATATTGGTAATTAAGGTGGTTTTATTGCCAACCAACTGCGGGGATTTTCGGTCGCACCGCACTATTGATTTCTTCGCTAGTCAACTTCTTATGGATTCGTATCCATACCCGCCAAAGCTCGATTCTGCACGTTAGATCATCATTCGCGTCTGGGTCTGGCCTCGGCCATGATCGTCGTCACTCCGAATCAAAACTTAATTTGCAGCTTAATGCCTTTTAGCATTGCTGCCACAGCATTGCAATTCACGAAAATTCACTTTCTATACTTTCGACCTTAGCATAATGCCCTTTGACATTCAATTTAAGGTTACATTGCACTGGGGAAAACTGCACACACTTAGACAGTTTCTAATTGGGCTTCACTTCGCATCTTTACTGGATTTATTTGATAGTTTTTTAATTTATTGCTCTTCGGAACTACTCGATCTTATATCTTTTTTCGATCGATTCATCACTAAAAAACCATTCACAGGACCACAAAAACTTCAATTCTCCCAACGTGAAACATCAAACTATCGTCATTTTTTTCTAAAATTGTCGTTGTGGATTTCACCACATGCAATTACCGATCGCACCCACAGTTACATTAAAATCTCCTCGAACGTGTGTAATTTACTACCTTTTAGTGTCAAATTTATTGTCTTGCAAGCACTAGTTATTATCCACCAGCAGCTCACAACCGGACCGACCTCAACAACCCACCCGTACGAACTGCCCTCACTCTACCTCAAATTTTCTTTATCTCCCATTTCCATTCCGGCCAGTTCCCAGAATTGGCTCGGAATCGAATTGCTGCATCATGCCATCGAGCTACTGCACATTTCTCACGCTCGCATTTGCGATTTGGGGTGCTAGCCTTTGTTCTAAGGTTGTTGTTAGTGCCGGCCGCTAACAAAGTCGTTGTCGTGAGAAGTTTGAATCGCGACGGTTCGAAAATTCCTCCAAATCTTACAACAACAATTTCGGGGTTCCGAGCTCATTGCCAGTAATTAATATTGCTGGGAATGAGCTCCGGAAATACCAAAGCATTGTTGTTATTGGAATTGGACGAATTCTCGAGCCGATGCATTTCGATATTCAGTATGAAAACCATTGAATATTGAAGGTTAAGGGGATCGTCACACGTACCCATGCACATCTAGATCACATGTCACAGAAGTGAGCATGGTAGGCAAATGCTACAATCTGAGTTTGTTGGTGGCTCATAGGGGGCTCTGCTCAGTCCGTCAGCATGGTGAAGCCGTTCTGATGGACGCTGAAGTATTTCCACGTCATATTCCTGAATTTTTAGCAGCCACCTTGCTATGCGTAGTATCATCGGTTTGTTTGTTTTTATTGTGCTCACAGCAGTACAATCAGTTACCACTCGTATCGGTTTCCCCAAAACATACATTCGAAATCGTTGTAATGACTCAACAAGTGCTAATACTTCAAGCTCGTAGCTATGATAATTGCGTTCAGATTCTGAACACTGCCGGCTGAAGTATGCTACAGCACATAAGCCGTTTTCGGGCATTTCTTGCAACAAAACTCCTGCTAGGCCATCCGCACAAGCATCAGTGTGTATTTCGTGTCGTAAATTCCGATCGTGCAGCTGTAAAATTGGCTTCGAAGAAAGTTTTAACTTCAATTTTTCAAATGCAGTCTCCTGCTCTTCTTTCCACTCGAACGTTTTCGCCAATCTGGTTTTCAGAAGTATCGTAAGTGGCTTTGTGATCAATGCAAAATCCTGTACAAATTTTCGGAAAAATCCACATAGTCCTAAAAACCTTCTGGCTCGCTAATTTATTCATCGTTCGTTGGAACACAAACGGAGCGTTCACAAGTCCAAACGGCATACAATTGAACTCGTAATGCCCTTCGCTAGTACTAAATGCAGTGTATTGTTTTGCATTCTCTTCAATCGGGATTTGATAGTAACCAGACATTAAATCCAGCGATGTAAAAAACATATTCCCAGCTAAACAGGCTAGCAGATCGTCCACGATGGGCATATGAAAAGACTGTTTGACCGTTATTGAGTTCAAAATACGATAGTCAATGCACATGCGATCCTTGCCATTTTTCTTCGGAACCACCACTATTGGAGATGAGTAAGGGGAGTTGCTCGGACGTATTATTCCATTCTTTGCGAGGTCTCTTACTATTTGGCTGACTGTGTCCCGTTTCGCAAATGGAATTCGATAAGGTCGACGACATACGGGCGTGGTTGTCGTTAATGACATGTCCATCTTTGTAGTACGACAGCGGCCCAGGTTAGTTAAACTGTCAGCAAAACGATCACGATTTTCACTTAGCAGACTATTTATTTTATTTAAATCGTGTCTGCTCAAATCAGGATTGATATTGAAATCCGTGGTGTTAATAGTCTCAAATCGGCATTTCCCTGACTCAATTACCAATCGTTTATTTAAGTCTCCTAAAATATCTAATCCCAGGAGGACCGGTTCCGGTAACGAGTTATCTTCTACGACGTATAGATATACTCGAGTCATCGCATCATCAATGACAAGTTCTACCTGCGCTCGCTACTTACATAAATATGTACCTCCAGCAAATCCACTCAATTTGAGCTCTTTACACGGTTTGATTGCGAATTTCAAAGCCTCTGGCTTTCGAATAAGCGATACTTTGCTCCCAGAATCAACTATTGCGTTCAAAATGTAGCCATTTACCTGGACAGGCTTTACGATGCTCGACGATGGTGTATTTGGAATGCATTGTACGTTAGAACCGGTTCCGGTACGCTTTAGACATTTGTTCGATTCGTGTCCCGCTTTCGAGGTAAACGCTGTGGCTTGTTGCAATTTATGGCTAAATGTCCAGGTTCGTTGCAATTGTAGCATAAGTTTTTGACATATCGTAGCGGTCTTCTCATCATTCCGCTTCTGACTTCACTCGTTCTGAAGTTTTCTTCCCGTTTCGTTTCTATTGGAGATTGTCTTGGCACCGCGCTACTCATACGTTCTTCTATCTCTCGTTTTGTATTTGATTTGTTCATAAAATACTGTCTTACCGTATGTATTAGGTCATTAATTGTTTTGAATTCCGTACCTGAAATGGCATCCAGCAATCCGACATGATTAGTTCCGTTCCGAATGTACTTTATAATTGACGGGTCATCCAGCTTGCCTCTTCGTCCTTTTGCGCACATTCGATAAACATAATCTTCTAGTTGACATCATACTCATGTGGCTATCTGCCGACGTTTGAACACACGGGAAGTCGTTGACAATGCGTGCACTGAAATCATCCCACTTCGTGAAGACTTCTTCGAGACCGTCATTCCACAATTTGGCAGGTCCTTGTAACTTAGCTTGGTCTGCAAACCTTATCGTCCCACTTGTACACATCTTTCATTAACTGGACTCGTTTCACAAATTGTTCGGAGTTTAATGAAGTCTCACATGTTGGATGAAACTCCGGAATAATGTCTCTTATATCCCTCACTTTCTGGAACGATTCTTCTTTCGAACAGGTAACTTCAGAACCAAAGACATCCTTATGTGTCTGCATTTCACTTTGCCTCGAATATTCGGCATTATTAATGTTCGCAGTTAAACCACATGGCTCCGGTAATTCGCTAGCATTTAAATTAGGCTTTAGTTCTTTCATTTCGTTCACTAAATCTGAAATCGTTCGTTTTAAATTATCGAGTTCATCTCGTCGCCGGTCACTTGAAACTTTTACCCGCTCACGTAAATCACTGGCTAGTTCAAACAATAACGTTTTTATTCCACCTATTTCCTCCCGTAGTTGCTCGATATCGTCTCGTTCTGAACATGTGCCGATCTCCGTCTCTTGGATTTCATCAGAACCCCGTGCTTCTACGACTCGCAAAACTAATTCATTTCTGCTACCCGCTGTTGATAGTTGGAGTTTACGTAGTATCTCCTTTAATTGACCCACAGACAAACTATTCACCTTCATATTTCCAGTTCTAGTGCGTTCGCGTCCGAAATAATTTACGCGGTTTAATTCATACACCTTCTAATCACTTTCTTTCTTACGCGCACAATTGCCGTTGCTTCGATCACGTAGATCAGATTCCAACCAACGCGGACAAAAACACTCTTAAAGTACGCTTCTCTACTACACACTTTCCGCCAAAATGCTAGTCCAAGTACTCTAAACTTTCATGTTTCCTGTTCTCTATACGCGTTTGGCCACATAGACCACAGCAGCTACCAAAATGTCCGTTTCCAAAACTGTTCTCTTCTTACGTTGCGTGTTTAGTCACGTAGACCACGTCAGCTACCAACACGTGTGTTTCTCCTGCTCATTTGCGATGCGTTTTGGTCACGTAAACCACATCAGCTTACAACATGTGCGTTTTCTGTCCTGCACGCTTACGATACGTGTTTGGTCACGTAGACCTCGACTGCACACACATTTATGTCCGCGAAAAACGAGTAAGACCCTTTCGATGCTAGTCGTATTGGATCACATAGGTCACAATATTATCCGTTTCCTGAAAAGTACAGGAAAACCCCACCCCTGAAATTGTCAGTAAGGCACGCTGGCGGAACAAAAACTCAGGGTATTATTTACTACGTTTATTCATATTATTTGACTACAACCGGATTAGACTTAATCTCATCGACCCGAACTGGTTGATCGTTGGCACTCGACTGCTAATACGTTAGTGGACGTCTTATTCCTCTTCTTTGTCGATGTTGCAGGGTCAGGGTTGACATATATGTGTATATAGATATATATATGTATATAGATATACAGTAGTGTTCACAAAAATAGCAGTGCATGAAAATAGTAGGGGATTTATGGTCAATTATTGAACTATTCAATATTTCTTTATTATCTCTTCGGAAATGTTTGTTGATTACATATCATGTACTTTTGAAACAAAATAAGTTTATGGTACTTTATGTAAATTTAGTTACGATGTAAAATTTGTTGAAAGTAGTGTTCATAAAAATAGCAGTTATTATACAAAGCTAGATAAAATCGCAGAAAATCACAAAAAAGTTCAAGCTTCTACTTCTATTAATATTCTTAGAGAGTATTATTCAGTACTTTGTCGAATAACCATTATTTCGCAAAACAGCCGCACACCTGTGTGGCATAGAGTCGACCAATTTTTGACAACGTTCCAGAGGGATGGAATTCCACGCTTGTCGCACAACGATCCATAATTCCGTCGTATTCTTGGGACTTTTTTCATGTACAGCGTTTTTTACATCAGCCCACAGGTTTTCAATCGGATTTAAATCCGGAGATTGTGCTGGCCAACACATTACCCTCACTTTCTGTTCTTCAAACCATAATTTGGCTAGTTTGCTCGTATGTTTGGGGTCATTATCTTGCTGGTAGATCCATTTTAGAGGCATTTCTTCTTCGGCAAACGGCAGCATGACCTCTTCCAGTATTTTCACGTACTGGTATTGATTTAAATTGCCTTCTACTCGATAAATTGGTCCTACACCATGATAAGAAAAACAAGCCCAAACCATCAGTTTTCCTCCACCATGTTTTACTGTCTTAATAGTAAACTGTGGTTTAGTTGCTGAGTTTGGTGGCCGTCTTACATACTGCCGACGACCTGCGGAGCCATACAGAACAATTTTACTCTCATCACTCCATAAGATATTTCTCCATTTTTCCTGAGGCCAATCCACATGCTTTTTTGCGAATTCTAGCCTTCTAGTTACATGTCTCTTTGTCAACAACGGTACCTTGCGGGGGCTTCTGGCTGGCAATTTAACTTCTAGCAAACGCCTTCTAATTGTCACCGAGCTTATGTCAAGCTGAAGATCTTCTTTTATTTTTCTGGAGCTAATCATTGGGTTCGTCTTCACTAGGCTAACTATTTTTCGGTCCGTCCTTTTGTCTGTTACTCGCTTTGGTCCACGCGTTTCCACTTTTCTCTTCCATTTCAAGGCATTGCTTACCATTTTAGCAGAACAACCAATTATTTTTTGTATTTCCAGATATGTTTTTCCTTCCTGCCGTAGCTTAATAATTAAATTTCGCTGCTCTTCGGTGCAGTGTTTAGAACGACCCATCACTACAATTTCGATTACAATTTTTTCAACGATTTAGATCACAAACAACGTTTACTTACCGTTCTTTATGTCAACAATAAAAAGCAGAAACAATGTTAAAAAAATTATTATTTTGCGTCAAGTTATTCTCCGACTGCTATTTTTGTGAACAGCTATATTTTCGAGTACTAGCACGAATGATACTATGAAAAAAAAACATCGCAAGTGTCGCACATTTGAAAGATCCCGTTATGCTAAGATATTTACAGTGATCGATCGAAACCAGTTTTGCATTACCCATAGAGCAAGTGCTGAGGGATATGGTCATGTTTCTGAAAACAGACTCTGCACTGCTATTTTCATGAACACAACTGTATATGTATATAGATATATATGTATATAGAAATATATGTATATAGATATATATGTATATAGATATATATGTATGTAGATATATATATGTATATAGATATATATATGTATATAGATATATATGTACATAGATATATATGTATATAGATATATATGTATATAGATATATATGTATATAGATATATATGTATATAGATATATATGTATATAGATATATATGTATATAGATATATATGTATATAGATATATATGTATATAGATATATATGTATATAGATATATATGTATATAGATATATATCCATATACATATATATGTATATAGATATATATGTATATAGATATATATGTATATAGATATATATGTATATAGATATATATGTATATAGATATATATGTATATAGATATATATGTATATAGATATATATGTATATAGATATATATGTATATATATATGTATATATAGATATATATGTATATAGATATATGTATATATATATATGTATATATATATATAAATATATATATATATATATATATATATATATATATATAGGGGAAAGTGGGGAATTGTGGAACACACTTTTTTTTTCCACAATATCTCTATCGAAAAAAAAGAATTTTCAAATTCCAAAAACTGTAACGTTAACTATATATAAAAACGAAACTTCTGGCTTTTACCGAATGAAAAAATAATTTTTTTCTGATGATTCCCATGACTTTAAAAAAAAAGTCGCTTTTCGAGATTTTGAAAAATGGTGGGGAATTGTGGAACACCGCGTAAATCGAATGAAAACTCAACACTTTTCAGCCAAAAACTTTATTAGGGCTACAAAATAGTTATAAAATAAATGTTGAAAAGTAATGAACAGAGTATTTAGTCACTTTCACAGTTTTTGCACGTAAAAACATTGCTGGATACAGTGACGCATTTCGCATGAACGTCCCGGCCGCATTCAATGCATTTTCTTGAGTTGTTTTTAGTCAATTTGGCCGGCATATCCTCGTAACAAATGATGCAGAAGTCTATATCTTTATCTTCATCTGATGGAACTTGCAGCTTTTGTTTTGTGAGCTGTGAAGTGCGTCTCTTTTTTGGTGGTCGTTCTTGCTTCTGAGCTTTGTCCTTCTTCAACTCAACTTTCTCCCGCAAATTGGTCACTACTTCGTGTGATGTTAAAATGGCCGATTTCATGGCTTTGCGACCACGATTGGATTTTTTTTTTCGTTCCCCCATTTTCAGCGGACCAACTCGTACCAACACGTCAGCGGAAGAACTGATACCGGAGGTGCTGGCCACTGTCGACGATTCACGCGTTGTGACTTCTTCATGCGCAACAGAGACATTAGCGGCTGTTATTATGATGCGGCGTTGGCCGTCTTCTTCCTCATTTTCATGGTCATCGGACTGATTTTCGCTGCTGAGTTGAGATGCAACGAAGTCTACATCGGTGAAAACATTTGCGTCAAATGGAAAAATACCGGATGCCTTGAAACCTGCCTTTATGTTCTTCGGCGTAACGGCAACATCAAGACATTTTTCGAGGATCAGCGGCACGTGATGTAGGTCGAAAATAACATTCATGTTGGCTCGTTTCCAATCATCGTGCTGTTTCGCGTACATTGTTTTTAAAGGACCAAAAACAGAAATGTCGAGTGGTTGCATTCTATGAGTGCAATGAGGTGGAAATGACAACATTGTAATGTCGTGAGCAATGGCCATCTCAATGACGTCAATCGACAGATGCGACGTGTGGTTGTCTAGAAGTAGAAGCGTTGGTGAACCGGCCTGCGCCCCTGAATATTTGATAAATTGTTCCATGTAGTTTTTGAAGGCTTCTGATGTCATCCATCCGCTGCCATTGGCTACTGCATTCGCACCGTGTGACGCGTGTGTCATGAAAACCGCTTTCATTTGTTTTCTTGGAAAAATGAAGAAAGGTGGAATTGATGTTCCAGTTGCGCTGACAGCTAACGCCATTGACACATTCGTTCCTCTTTCTGCAGAGGTAGAGCTACCGATCCGTTTCCGCCCTTTTCTGGCAACAATTTTCACTGCTTTCGTCGGAACAGTTGGCAGACCGGTTTCGTCCATATTCCATATGGGCTTCGAAGGTAGTTGAATTAAGAACGGAACGATAATTTTCAAAAAATGCATCGACGTTCTCCTTGCAAAAAGCTTTCGCACGGTTTTGACTTATCTGTTCCGGTGTTCTCAAAGATAATTGCGGATTTCTGCTCATAAATGAATAGTACCAGTCTTTGCTCGCTTGAGAATTTTCATTCCATGAATGAGGATAGTTGCATTTGATGGATTTGGCGAATTGGAATGCCAGTGTCTTCAGTTCCGAGATACTTAGCCCGTAGTAAACATCACTCGCTTTCAAAACATATTTCATGAGCATCTGTTCTTGGTCGGGACTGAAAATCTGAAACAAAAATAAAATAATATCTATAAGATTTTATCTTACTAATCGTTCTTATCTCCCTCGTCAATCCTTATCTACCTCCCAAAAAAATATCTTCGAAAAAAGGTCAGGAAAAAATATCTCCGAACTATCTTATCGTTCAAAAGAACTTGCGTACAAAAACTTACCGTCTTTGGACCCGGAACGGTGATTGATTTGATGAATGCGATGATAACATCGTCGTTAGAGGTTGAGACGTCAATATCGGCTGCTTTGATTTTCCTGACGTATCGTGCAAGAGTTGTAAACGGTAAATTGCACGATCGAGCGACTGCGCGAATGGAGTTGTTATGTAGCAAAATCTGCTTGATTCCCTCCAAAACGGCGGCATAACTGACTTTGTCAACTTTTTTGGCGTAACGCGGCATGATGCCTGAAAAACGACGAGAATTCAAAAACACCAAATAAAATACAATTTAACGTATCGCGAAACACTGATATTGAGTGTTCCACAATTCCCCACTAAAAGTGTTCCATAATTCCCCACGAGCTATGTTTTGCAATATAGCGGTGTGCAAACGACTGAAAGACTTTTCATCCAAAATGACTTTTGTGTATCGAAGGGCGAAAGTTCAAGGATAAAAAAAAGCATATTTACCTGAGTGGGTTTGCAACAGCACTTCCAAAACACGGGCAAACACAGGAGCGAAAAAACACTTTGGGAAACTTGATTTCCCAGTCACGGCCACAGGGACAGATATATACCGATACACTGAATGTTTGCTACTAGAAAAATGAGCTCTGACCGAGATGACACAAAATCAGCTGTTTTGATCTGTCTCCGTTGACACATGCGCAAATGACAGCGCTGTTCCACAATTCCCCCCGTTCCACAATTCCCCAC